>OU696595.1:1105794-1413294 GCA_916048095.2 Sacculina carcini
TACATGTGTGAGTGTGTGTGCAGAACGGCACATTGGCACATTGGTGTATATTGGTGTGTGTGTCTGTGTGTCGATATGCCATGACTCACGTGCATTGCAGCGAGCGTTTGCAAATGCCCAGTGGCGTGCAGAGTGCGTAGTAAAACAGAGTGTTTAAATAAGTACATTGTCGTGCATGTGCGTGTTCCACAGGCGTTTTTCGAGTGGATATGTGTACCTTACCAATATTGTAATTGTAATTAACATTTATTTTTCTACTGGTGTTTGTTTTTCACCATTATTCTACACACTGCGCCATTCAGTTGAGCGATTGCTAGAAACGCCCATGCGAGATTGCCACCTCAGGCACACACACACACTCACATACACACTGACACACATGCACACACACACATACACACTGACATAGATGCACACACACACACACACATACACATACAGGTACACGTACACACACACACATACATACACAGTGTACACAACGGCACACTGATGTATATATTGGTGTGTGTGTGTGTGTGTGTGTTATATAAATATAAAAGTGTTGGTGTGTATACATGTTTTGGTGTGTATGTGTGTGTGTGTGTGTGTGTGTGTGTGTGTGTGTGTGTGTTATATAAATATAAAAGTGTTGATGTGTATACATGCTTTGGTGTGTATGTGTGTGTGTGTTAGTGTGTGTGTGTGTGTGTGTGAGTGTGTGTGTGTGTGGGTGTGTGTGTTGTGCAAGCTTTAATATACAAGTGTTGATGTGTATGTGTGTCATTCAATTGACAATCACCGAGATGGTGACGAATATAATGTTGCTCCTATTATCACTATTGCTCCTTGTCAACTATGTTGAAAGTGTAATTGCAGAGCTGGTAATAGTGGGATTGCTATATGATCCGACTAAACATCGGGAGTGGTTGGACGCTGATGTTCAGCGCAAAACTGGTCGCACATCAGCAAAACATACTTTATATAATACCCCTATAGTTAAACGTAGATGAGTTTCATCGGTACGGCGGGTATGGAAACGTATGACGCACGTCTTGTTACACCGTTCACAATGATCTTGTCCGGTCCTTCAGGGTCCGGCAAGAGTCAATTTATAGTCGACATGCTGACACGGGCGGACCAAGTGCTCACCCGAAGCCCCGATTATGTACTGTATTGCCACGGAACTGCAGCGCCAGATCATATAGATAAGAATTTAGTTAACGAGATGCAGTACGGGGTGCCATCGCATGAGGAAATTCAACTATTGGCAAGCAAACATAAACACGGTAAAGGTTGCATGGTCATTATCGACGACTTACTGGATGCTGTGGAAGGGCCTGTTGTACGTGACATGTTTACAAAAACGTCGCGTCACGACAACATGAGTGTACTATTTGTCACCCAAAACACGTTTCTCAATTCGCCAAACTACCGCACAATCAGCCTAAATACAAATTATTATGTATTTTTCCGTAATTTTCGAGATCAAACACCACTGCGCGCATTTGCTCAACAGTACATGCCAGATAATATCAGGTTCATTATGGATGTTTATAGAGACGTAATGAAGAAAATGTACGGTCATTTGCTTGTGGATTTGCGTCAACAAACTGACAACAGACTACGTGTGCGTAGCAACGTGTTGGAACAACCCATAATAGTTTTTCTTCCCGCTTTGAGGTATAAATAGCACATATAGTTGAACAAGTGAATCATTTGTCAACATGTCGTCGACGTTGCAACGCTGTTGGCCGACAATCGAATCACTTCCGCGTCTCACACACCGTCAACAAAAAGCCGTTCTCAACACGTACGACCCTGCTCTGATACGGGCTATTTGTGAAATTTGTCATAACCTGTTGCAAGACCGTGTCCCTTTGGAAAAGAAACAAAAGCGTCGCCTATCCAAATAGAAGAAAATACTACGTAAATTGGGTGACAAACGTCCGTCACTGAAGAAAAAACAACGAGTGCTGGTGCAAAGCGGAAAATTTCTCTCCGCCCTTATACCCGTGGTTGCATCGGTTATAAGCTGTATACTTTCTGCAAAGTAATGAGCGCCTTCCAACGAATGGTTCTCATATCACAAGCCACATATGATGAAATGCAAGGTCGAACCATGGCCACAACCACATCCCCTCTAGAGCAAATTCTTAACAAGTCTACAGGGAATGCTGAAGCGAAACGGATCGAGTACATGAACGCCTGGCGCCCTGAACAGACCACCGCTCCTGCTCCGTCTGTAGAGTCTGATAAATGGCTCCAACTTGTACCATCCAGCTATAAAAAACACGCACAATTCGTGCTTTCCCAATTGAGTAATGTGCTGAGATGGGACAACAACACCGGTATCATTTATCTCAATCACGCACAAATTCCTCGGAGCAATATTGTCGATGTGGTAAACTATATCGTTCGACGTCGTAAAAGTGTTCCTGAGCCAACAGGGTGGGCACAGCTGCTACAACTGATTGAGTCGTTGAATTTACCGCGAGAAGTTGCCCCGAATATTCACGGGCAGCGAGTTTCGACAGTTGATCAACGATCGGCAAATATCCCGCGCAAATGGATAGTAAACTGATTTGGTCGCAAAGAACCAAACAACTCCATCGTCCAGTACGTAAACGATTTGTGCGCAATGCATACACCTCCACCGGACTAAATGATACATGGCAAGTTGATTTGTGCGATGTTTCACGTCTGCGTGGCCATAACACACAAGTGCGTTATTTCTTGGGTGTAATTGACGTGTTTAGCAGACAGGCATATGTGCGTGCATTACATAGTAAACGGGGACCTGCCGTGGCCAAAGCAATGAACCATATTCTCACCAACAATTGCACACCGATGCAAATAATGAGCGACCATGGTGGTGAATTCACAGGGCGAGAATTTCAACGTGTAATGAAAGAGCACAACGTGTATCATTATACGACATCTACAATCATACGGAAGGCGTGGATAATTGAACGATTTTTCCGGACTCTGCTCTCGCTGATACACAAGTTTATGACCGAAAACAACACAAAACACTTTGTCAAAAATCTACCTCAATTGGTGAATTTGTATAACAGCACTGTACATAGATCAATCGGTATGGCACCTCGCGCTGTAACTTTATCAAATCAACACTTGGTCAACACATTGTCGCGCAAAAAACAAACAATAAAGCTTCGCGTAGGCGATCATGTGCGAATGTTTATACCGAAAACGCTCTTGAAAAAGGATATCGACAGACATTTAGCAACGAAACGTTCAAAATTGATTCCATATACAAACGTCGATCAATTCCCATGTATAAGCTGTGTGATGATGATGGAAATTTGATTACCGGCACATTTTACTATCAAGAACTTCAACGTGTTTGAATACATGAATTCAATTTTGTACATTGTCTTTGCGACCGTTTTAATTACCGATTTAGTCAAACCATTTTGTATAAACATAACACCCATTTCAACTATAATTGAAAATAATTTTGGTAAAGGGTATAGAAGAAATGCTTATTATATACTGTAAATCAAACAAATGTGGCGTGAAAGAGACAAACAAAATAATTTAGAGACAAATGCGGTGCAAACAAATGTCTAGCTCCAACAGCATATTCCCGCTGTGACTGAACTCTGCGAGGACCCCGGTTCGAAACCTGTCAGGTATGCATATTTAAATTAAATAGAACAAATAAAACTTGGGTTCGGTTGGGTCGGGTTAGGTTAGGTTAGGTTAGGTATAGAATAAATATTAAAAATAAAAGTTAGGTCGGGTTTGGTTAGGTTAGGTTAGGTATAGAATAAATATTAAAAATAAAAGTTAGGTCGGGTTGGGTTAGGTTGGGTTAGGTTAGGTATAGAATAAAGAAATAAAGAAAATAAGTTAGGTTAGGTTAAGTTAGGTTGCGTCGGGTTGGGTTAGGTTAGGTATAGAATAAATAGAATAAAGGAAAAAAGTTAGGTTAGGTTAAAAAAAAAACTATGTTAGGTTAGGTTAGGTTGGGTCGGGTTAGGTATAGAATAAGAAAATAAGTTAGGTTAGGTTAAAAAACTATGAAAAAAAGTTAAATTAGGTTAAAAAAAAAAGTTAGGTTAGGTTAAAAAAAGAGAGAAAAAACTAAAAAAAAAGTTAGGTTAGGTATGAGGTCATAGGAGGGTGACGTCAGAGGGGGGAGGGGCAAGGGGGATAATGTAAACAAATGTAACAAAGTGGTGAAGCCTTCTACTGTAACAAACAATGAAATATCTAGCATGTAAACCCGCCCGTAGTGCGAAACAGTTCATACTATTAAATTTGTGTTCAATTCATAAGAGAAAAGGATTATGAATTAAAAAAGAGTGGAGTAAACCCATAAAAAAGACTAAATTTCTATATTTTCATATTTATTTTCACAAAATAGGTTGCCTAAACCGCTTCATATTTATACATGCCCGTCGCGCTGAATAATTCAGAACTCAGACACGAAACAATAAAAAATGACTACAATTTTTCATCATAATGTTTCCAAAATATATATATATATATATATATATATATATATAACTTAACATCACCGTCTAGCATTAAAACCCGCCACTTGTGCGGAGCAATTCATAAAATGAAATTCATATTTTATTCATAAATGTACATTGTGAACAAACGTCATGTTCATAATTTCTTGGTACAGTCCTGAAGAACAAGATGTAGAAGATTTTGTTTAACTCACGATGGAGACACTTGCTGTAACCACTTGAAAAAAGAAATTAAGCAAATACCTAGACTTGCATTATTTAAAAATCAAATGATTACCAAGCTGATGGACGACTTATAAAGACCATTTGCTTCCTCAAGGTAGATGTTATCATTTTGATTCAAATTCGTTGGTGTTGTTTGTTTATGCATGTTAATGTTCAATATGGTATACAAGTATATGTCTCGTACAGTCTAAATAATGGAATCATGTATGAGTGTGCGAGCGTGTGTGAGTGTGTCAGTACATATACACGCTTGCATGTATGATAGTGTGTATATGTATATATATATATATATATATATATATATATATATATATATATATATATATATATATATATATATATATATATATATGTGTGTGTGTGTATGTGTGTATATATGTATGTATGTATGTGTATATATGCATATTCTGGGTGTGTATGTGTATATGTACGAGAAATTGTGCATATGTATGTATATGAGTGTGTGTGTATATATTTGTGTGTATGTATATACATATATGGGTGAGTGTATGAATGTGTATATGTTTATGTAGTATTCAAACCATGATAAGCAAAGCTTTTGTGTGGATTAATACACTTGAATTGAATTGAATTGATAAACATATTGCAAATTAAAAAAGAAAACAGATATACGCATTAAAATTTTACTCATCTTAATCATCTTACTGTTTATTGTTTATTGAGTCATATTTATTGTTGTTGTTGTTTATTGAATCATATTTATTGTTGTTGCTGTTTATTGAATGATATTTATTGTTGTTGTTGTTTATTGAATCATATTTATTGTTGTTGTTGTTTATTGAATCATATTTATTGGTGTTATTGTTTATTGAATCATATTTATTTGTGTTGTTGTTACTTATTGAATCATATTTATATTTAATGTTGGATGTTTCTTATTGAATCATATGTATTGTTCTTGATTGTTATTTATTACTTATTTACTAATATTTATTCTTATTTATTGATGGCTGTTATTTACTGAATCACATATTTATTGTTGATTGTTATTTTTTATTGAGGAACGTGGGCGGAGTGACATTATGGATTGTTGTCGGATGATGGTTTATTATTTATTGTTATTTATTTATTATTTCCTTTCCAACTCTCTTTCTAGACTATTTTTTTCGAACTCTCTTTCTCTCTGAATCTTTTGGGCGCTTCCGGTACATGGGGCCACCTTAGGGTGGTAATAGTGCTTGCACTCTTCCCATGCTACTGGATTTGCCTGTAATTAATAATAATAATAATATTAATTGAAAAGTCGAAATTCAATTATTTTTATTTTTATTTTGACAACATATTTTCCTTTAATCCGCCTCATATTGAAACCCGCCCGTCGTGCTCAGCAATTCATAAAATAAAATGCATAGTCAATCCATAGAATTAACTGTATAAAAATTAAAAAGGAAAAAATGTAACCTGTATATACGTTCACCAATTAAAACTCCAAATGTGAATATTTTAATTATAAATTTGACAAAATATTATCCCTTTATCCACCTCATATTTAAACCTACCCGTCGTGCGGAATAATTCAGAACACTAACACGTACAAAACAATGAAAATTCTAGCATGTAAACCCGCCCGTCGTGCGAAACAGCCCATACTATTAAATTTGTATTCAATTCATAAGAGAAAATAAATATGAATTCATAAAGAAAAGAGAAAACCCAAAAAAATCATATTTAAACCTGCCCATCGTGCTGAATAATTCAGAACTCTGACACAAAACAATGAAAAATGACTAATATTTTATCATAATGTTTTCAAAATATATTTATAACTTGACATCACCATCTAGCATTAAAACCCGCCCGTTGTGCAGAACAATAAATAAAGTAAAATAAATACTGAATGAATAAAAAACGATTAGAAATTTAAAAAGAAAAAGTAAACCCATAAAAAGTCTTAACCAATAGAAAAGTCTAAATATGAATGCTTTTATTTTAGATGTGGCAAAATATTTTCCCTCGAACAGCCTCGTATTTATACCCGCCCGTCGTGCGGAACTATTAATAAAATATAATGAATTAAAAAGCAAAAAGCTCATCCAATAGAAAAATTTAAATATGTAAATTCTTGTTTTCATTATTGACGATGTTTTTTCCCTCAACACTGCTCAAATTCACACCTGTCCTTCGTTTTTACTAATTCAGAAGTGTAACACTATAAAAACAATGCAACTTTCTGTCATCTCTATAATTACAGAATAATGCTTCCGCTAAAACAGCATATGGATATAGTTGGCATTGCATGATATTACAACCCATATCCTTATGCAGCTTGAGCGTATGCAACTTCAAATTATACCAATTAAATTACACAGTAAAATTCAGTAGTTTACTTGTTAGCGGGTAGGCCAAGTGGTGGCCGAGTATTAGCTGATAGAAAATGGACCAAGGAGGTTGGGACACACAGACACACAGTTGTGTTTGTGACCTGATACAGTGCGGACGTGTGATTCGGTGATTGTGAGCCCGTGTGAACCAGTAACCTTGATTGTGTTGTGAATACTTTGCGACATGAGCGGGAAATCTAACCTAACTGAACTAGTGGATACTACTGTGAGATCGATTGTGGACAGTATGAGTGAGGACGGAGGACTGGAAGGACGCAGAGGTTTCTCAAAGGCGGCCAGAGATGTGCTCTCCACTATACTACCGGCGATGATACAGGTCATCACGGCAACGGTTACAATGGCTGTTGAGGCAACAGTTAAGCCAATGACAGAAAAAATATATGAGAACTCGTCAAAGATTACAAATCTGGAGAGAATCATCGAGCATCAAAATTACATGCTTGAGCAACTCTCAAAAAAAGATGATCTCAGACTGACTGGATTGGAAGAGAAAGAAAATGAGACGGAGGAAGCAATGGAAAGGAATGTGATTGAAGTTGCTCGCGATATTGGAGTGGAGTTGACGCATGACGATATTGCATGCGTATACAGAGCAGGCCGCAGGAAACCTGGTGCAAATACCAACAGACCTGTAATTGTGAGAATCTGCCGACCTAAGAAAAGAGTCCAGAATTTTCGGAATAAGAAGCAGCTTAAGCTGAAAAACAAGAAAATATATGTGAACGAGGAACTGACTCCAGCAAGGGTAGCTATGATGAGGCTATTAAGAAGAAAGACAACGTGCAAAACGTTTCAACGCACGACGGCAAACTCGTCATTTGGTAGGCCAACAGAAAGTCGCCTGTGGTGGTGAACGGTTTAGCAGATCTGCATAAGCCCGATGTCACCTACGACAAGCTCGAGGCAGCAAAGACTTACCGCAGCCAATAGGGATTCGCTGGCGCCAGACGTGCGATAAACACAGCAGCGACACAAAGTATGGTAAAACTTAAAATACTCAGTCTTAATGTGTGTGGTCTCCGATCTAAGCTGTTAGTCGAAGAATTTGCTGATACTGTCAAGGAATATGATGTAATATGTCTGACAGAGACAAATGTGATGATACTGACATGGAGAATGTTGGTAATATTATGAGTACAATTGGCTATGATATATTCTATAAAAACAGATGGAAAGTAAGTAGAAGTAAATCAGGGGGAATAATGATTGCTATTAAGCATAAATTGCAAGCATCATGGAAGCAATGCCGACATGATTATGAGACGATATTGACTATATGCACACAAGACCCAATGAAAACCTCAAGTGAAGACCTTTATATATCATGCATGTATATACCTCCAAGTCATTCTAGGTATGGCAAAGTAAATCACTTTGATGAATTAGGTGATTTTTTGCTCTCAAATGCGGACTGCAGACACATAATATGCGGCGATTTTAATGCACACACTGGTGTTCGCTCAGATATAGCTGATTGTGGGAGTGATAATGATTATCAAATAGATATTGAAGAAACGATGA
This sequence comes from Sacculina carcini, assembly GCA_916048095.2. Lineage (NCBI taxonomy): Eukaryota > Metazoa > Arthropoda > Thecostraca > Sacculinidae > Sacculina > Sacculina carcini. Next base: position 1,114,388 of record OU696595.1, read on the forward strand.
GAGCGTATAACATTTCTGTGGAGAGATTCAACGAAGATCAAAATGCTGATAGGAGGTATTATGGGAAAAAATTGTTAGAAATATGTAAAAATAATAGATTAATCATATTAAACTGAAGAGTAGATGATGAATACGGTGTTGGCAAGGCTACAACCACATTCAAAACAACTGTTGACTACATAATTGGAACATACCACATTCTGAATATGATATCTGGATTCAGAGTACTTGATTTTGATCCTTTGATCTCCGATGTGCACTGTGGGGTCACAGTTTCTATTAATGTGAAATGGAAGATTAAAACGTCAGCTGATGATCAATACCAGAAATCTGAATCAAACACATATGAACTAGAAAACGTCAGACCAGGCAGGTGGACAGCTGATAAAGTAGAAATGTACAGACAGAATGTATGTGCTGATTCTGTCAACAATATATTTGCTAACATGTCTTCTCTGACAATAGATAAATAATTCAATACAAAAGCTGCTTCTCGAGCCGGCTAGAAAAACATTTCCCGTCAAATCAATGAAGAAACACACAAAACAGAGTAACGGTGCATGCATATATGGATATGATGCTAGATGTCTGATACAAAGAAAAAAATACCATAGTGCTAAAAATAGACACAATAAATTAAAGACCAATGATACACTAGAACAATTGAAGCTGATGAGTAGAAAATATAAGCAAGAAATTTACCGGGTCAAGGAACAAAGGTCCATCCAAATCGCCTCGCGATTAAGAAATGCCGAAAAAGAAAACCCTAAGGACTATTGGAGAATACTGAGAAATTAGAGACCAAAGGAGGAATGCGCGGTATCATTGATGGAGTTTTATGAACATTTTAAGGACTTGCTGACAGGGGAAAATTTAGGAGACGATTATCATGACGATGTCCATTCTCACATAGCTGATGATTGCGAAAATTCTTTTCTAGACGAGCAAATAACCCCAGAGGAAGTAATTGCTTGTATTAATAAGTTAAAAAATGGTAAATAACCGGGAATCGACAACATTACTAACGAGTACATAAATAATACAAAAGATATATTTTGTTCGTTGTACGCTGGCTTTTCCAACAAGATACTGGATGATGGTGTGTTCCCGTCATACTGGTCCACAGGAATAATTATCCCAATATACAAGAACAAAGGCAACATTAGCAACCCAAACAGTTATCGAGGAATTACTCTACTGAGCTGTCTTGGCAAATTGTTCACGTCAATAATCAATGATAGACTGTGCAAATATGCAGAAGAATGTGCCCTGATAGGAGAAACAAACTGGCTTCAGAAGAGGATACTCAACGCTGGATCACATTTTTCTTTATTATTATTATTATTATTATTAATTACAGGCAAATCCAGTAGCATGGGAAGAGTGCAAGCACTATTACCACCCTAAGGTGGCCCCATGTACCGGAAGCGCCCAAAAGATTAAGAGAGAAAGAGAGTTCGAAGAGAAATAAGTCTAGAAAGAGAGTTGGAAAGAAAATAATAAATAAATAACAATAAATAATAAACCATCATCCGATAACAATCCATAATGTCACTCCGCCCACGTTCCTCAATGAATAATAACAATCAACAATAAATATGTGATTCATTAAAAAACAGCCATCAATAAATAATAATAAATATTAATAAATAAGTAATAAATAACAATCAAGAACAATACATATGATTCAAAAAAGAAACATCCAACAATAAATATAAATATGATTCAATAAGTAACAACAACACAAATAAATATGATTCAATAAACAATAACACCAATAAATATGATTCAATAAACAACAACAATAAATATGATTCAATAAACAGCAACAACAATAAATATGATTCAATAAACAACAACAACAATAAATATGACTCAATAAACAGCAACAACAATAAATATGATTCAATAAACAACAACAGCCAACACTGAGTAAAAGTATAATTTAATAAATAACAACAACCAATGATAAATAGTAATAAATAGAGAGTAAAATAGGAATAAATATAAATAAATAGAAAATAAATACATAAACAATAAGCATGAATAAATAACAATAAATATGAATAAATATACAATTAATAAGACTCAACAGTCAATTCCGCTCTTTCAGTAGCATTTCATTTACTTTGGCCTTGAATTTGTTCAAATTGCTCTGCAAGAAAGCCTCCTCCTTCAACGTGTTCCAAGTAGACACAGTGGCCGGAAGAAAGCAACGTTGGAATTGTTTTGTACGACAACGAATTGGAGCCATGCACTGGGAATGCTGTTTGGATGTAAACCGTGTGCTTCTTGCTGCCACGAAATCATCAGGAATTGACTTGCTCATCGGATGATGGTCGTTGTGCTTGATCTTGTACAGCATGCACAAACTGCTGACCTTTCGACGATGGCAAAGATCACCAAGAACCAAGTCACCACAGAGGAACTTGCAAGTTCTAACAACTCTGATGATGAGATTGAGGTGACAATCCGCAGCAGAAGACCACACGGGGGCGCAGTACTCCAGAATTGGCAAAATGAAACAGCGAAAACAACTTTTTGAGATTGTGCTGCTACCGAACATCCGATATGCCTTTCTTATAATTCCCAGTTTCCGCGATGCCGAACAAACTAGCTTCCGAATGTGACTCTCAAACGTGAGCTTTGAGTCTACATGTACTCCCAATATTTTGAGCTCATCACACACGTTGAGTTGGGCGTCATTTATGAGGATAGCTCCATGTGAAGGCTGAACGGTACGTGACCTAGAAACCAACAAGCATTTAGATTTCGAAGTGTTTCGAATTCCACCTCTCACACCACTTCAGGACGCTGCTGAGATCGTCGTTGACCGTTTGACGCACCTGTGGTCTGTCCGAGGGAGATGAAATTACAGCCATCAAGGTGATATCATCAGCATATCCATATACAGGGTTGCGTGTGGTTGTGTACAGGTCAGCGGTGTAAATGTTGAACAAAATAGGACCCAACACACTTCCCTGCGGGACACCGGACGCAATGCTCTGCCAGCCACTGTATGCTCCATCGATGGCAACACGTTGTACGCGATTGGATAGAAATTGATGCAAAACACTTAGCAAACGGCCGCCGACTCCAATCTTTCTCAGTTTTTGCAACAAGCCCTGGTGGCTCACACGGTCAAATGCTGCCGAGAAATCCAACTGCACAATCCAGGCTTCACTGCCTTTGTCTAGCACTTGCTGGAGCTCATGCGTGATAGTAAGCAGAGCGTCAGTCGTGCTGAGCTTCTAAAAAATGTAATAGAGATCTTCAAAAGAAAAAACAAAAAACTTTTCTGCCTTTTTGTTGATTATCAAAAAGCATTTGACACAGTGTGGAGGAATGGTTTGTGGTATAAGCTGGTGCAAGCTAATGTGAAAGGTAAAATTTTCATTATTGTTCGTAGTATGTACAAAAATGTGGAATCATGTGTGTCGTTGGACAAAGGGTTGTCGAAATGTTTCCGTGTTAATATGGGTATTCGACAAGGTGAAAATCTTTCCCCATTATTATTTGCATTATATGTGAGATACATGGAGGATAAATTGCTCGAAGATGGTTGTACTTTCATCGAATTTGACGATGAAATGCTAGACAGATGTCTTAAAGTCATGATACTGATGTACGCGGATGACACTGTAATTTTGGCTGAAGATGAACAACAAATGAAAAAAGCAATGAATTCACTACAAGATTACTGTGACAGATGGAAACTGAAAATAAATGCTAATAAAACTAAAATAGTTGTTTTCAGTAAGGCCTAGACTCAACCAGACTGGCTCGATTTCAGACTGAATGGCGAGACAATAGAAGTGTTCGATGAATATAAGTACCTGGGAATTATATTCAATTATAATGGAAAATTTAGGAAAGGTCAATTGGATCTTTCAGAAAGAGCCACAAATGTCATGTATAGTGTTATCGGAACAATTCGTAAACACAGTTTACCAGTCGATATACAGTTGCAAATGTACAAAAGTATGATCATGTCGATACTGACATATGGGTGCGAAGTGTGGGCAAGCGAGGCAATAAGAGAACTCGAGCTGCTACACACCAAGTTTCTGAAGCACATTTTATTTGTTCATAAGAGGACATGCAATGATATGGTATATGGCGAAACTGGAATATACCCCATAGAGATCTATATAAAAAGTATGGCATTCAACTACTGGATTCGCATAATATCTGGTAAAAACAGAAAACTCAGTTATATAATGTATAATTGCCTACTTAAGATGTTCAACGACGGAACCTACATTGCACCGTGGTTATTGTATATACGCAACATTTGTAATGAGTGCGGGCTTTGCAGCTTATGTACACTACAGAATATATATAATCCCGTTAGGACAATGCATATGGTTAAAAGAAAACTCAAAGATATATGGATTAACCAATGGTATTCGAATATGGCAAGTAAAACGTTGTGCTGTAATTATAGACTATTTAAGACGACTTACGAGTTGGAAGATTACCTGATAAAACTCAATAAACAAGATCGGATATACTTAACAAAAATAAGGACAGGTAATCACCGGCTGGCAGTGACTAGAGGCCGCTACAGTGGGACACCACGACATCAACGATACTGCGACCTGTGCAATGATAACATGATAATGATGAAGTCAAGCCCGTGAGTTTTGTATATGAATTCATTTCACACGGTAAAATTGAATGTTTAAACCCACCCGTCGTGCGGAACAATTGATAAAACAAAAGTAATACATATTTAAATGCAAACAGCCAGTCTAATAGATAACTCTAAATTGTAAAATCTATACCAATAGAAAATTCCTGTTCTGAATTTGCATATTCTTATTCTAATAATTGACGGCATATTATTCAGTCAACCCGCCTCATACTTAAACCCGCCTGTCGTCAGGGATAATTTCGAAATGTAAACACAAAATAACAATAAAAAAATTTAGTATATATATGAACTTTTTTCCATAATATTATCTCATAATTCCCGGTTAATGCTTCCACTAATGCATCATATTCATACAGTTGTTATTTTTTGGATTACACCGATATTACAGCCCTTGATATTACAGCCGATATTATATTATGCAATCTATATACTGCTACGTATTATTCCTAATAAATATATCATCAGATCGCAAAATATATTTAAAGGTTCACATCATTCTCCAACATCATTTGCTTAAGAGCTATTCTACTTTTATCGCTAGAATATTTACTGCTAGCGAAATATCATATACCTCGCTATCATTTAAACCCACTCTTTATAGATACATTTAAGCCCGCCCGTCGTGCGGAACAGTTTATAAAATATAATTAATATTTAATTCATAAAAAAATTAGTGCAAATTGAAAAATAAAAACAAACCCATAGAAAAGATTTAGCCAATATAAAAGTATAAATGTGAAATTTATGTTTCAATTTAGAAAACATGTTTTTCCACAAACCGCCTAATATTTAAAGCAGCCCGTCGTGCGTAATAATTCAGAACTGAAACACGAAACAAACACAAAGAAATTTGATGAAAAACGGCCAATAGAAAAAGTCAAATTTGTAAATTCTTGTTTTAATTATTGACGATGTTTTTTCTTCAACACTGCTCAAATTCACACCCGTCCTTCCTGTGTAGTAATTCAGAAGTGTAACACTATCAAAACAATGAAACTTTCTGTCATCTCTATAATTCCAGATTTATGCGTCCGCTAAAACAGCATATTCATATAGTTGGCATTGCATGATATTTCAACCCATATCCTTATGCAACTTAAGCTTATGCAACCTGAAATTAAACCAATTAAATTATACAGTAAAATTCAGTAGTTAACTTTGTTCCCAGTAGTATTTTACCCGCCCGTCGGGCGGAACAATTCATGTGTAAATATTGAGGACAATAAAGAATTTCTATTCAGTATAGTTAATTAATCAAACTGTACCCAATGAAACCACACCAGCCATGTTTGGAGCTAATATGATGCATTCTTAATTGTGATTGGGCTTCAGTGAAATTTAATCGGTGTATATTCCTGTGTTATCGCAAGTGCGCATAATAGCTGTCAGATTGGTAATATGTGCTTTTGAATTTACACCGCCGTAACTTCCTTCAGATACACTTTGGAAAATTACAAATTATACCGTATTGTAGAAAACAAGATTTCTAGCACGATGGTATAATTTATTTTTATGTGTAACAAATAGAGACTGAGAAATAGTAGAAAAATGAATTAATTTTAGTCGCCCGGTGTTCAAGTGTAATTTGAATTAAGTGAAGTAGAATTTGCATTGAAGCCCGCCAGTTGTGCGGAACAATTCATAAAATGAAATTCATATTTAATTCATAAACATATCGCAAATGAAGAAAGAAAACAGATATACTCATTAAAATCTTACTCAATTGAAAAGTCTAAGTTTAATCATTTTTTTCTTTATTTTGACAACATATTTTCCTTTAACCCGCCTCATATTGAAACCCGTCCGTCGTGCTCAACAATTCATAAGAAAATGCATTTTCAAACCATAGAATAAACTGTATAAAAATTAAAAAGCAAAAAATGTAAGCTGTAAATACGTTCACCAATGAAAACTCTAAATGTGAATATTTTAATTATAAATTTGACAAAATATTATCCCTTAATACACCTCATATTTAAACCTACCCGTCGTGCGGAATAATTCAGAACACTAACAGGTACAAAACAATGAAAATTCTAGCATGAAAGCCCGCCCGTCGTGCGAAATAGTTCATACAATTAAATTTGTATTCAGTTCATAAGAGAAAATAAATATGAATAATAAAGAAAAGAGTAAACCCCAAAAAATCCTATTTGAACCTGCCCGTCGTGCTGAATATTTCAGAACTCTGACACAAAACAATGAAAAATGACTAATTTTTTATCACAATGTTTTCAAAATATATTTATAACTCAACGTCATCATCTAGCATTAAAACCCGCCCTTTGTGCAGAACAATAAATAAAGTAGAATGAATATTGAATTAATAAAAAATGATTAGAAATTAAAAAAGAAAAAGTAAACCCATAAAAAGTCTTAACCAATAGAAAAGTCTAAATGTGAATGTTTTTATTTTAGATGTGGCAAAATATTTTACCTCGAACTGCCTCGTATTAAACCCGCCCGTCGTGCGAAACTATAAATAGAATATAATGAATCAAAAAGCAAAAAGCTTATCCAACAGAAAAATGTAAATTTGTAAATTATTGTTTTAATTATTGACGAAGTGGTTTTCCTCAACACTGCTCAAATTCACACCCGTCCTTCGTGTGTAGCAATTCAGAAGTGTAACACTATCAAAACAATGCAACTTTCTGTCATCACTATAATTCCAGGTTAATGCTTCCGCTAAAACAGCATATGCATATAGTTGGCATTACCTGATATTGCAACCCATATCCTTATGCAGCTTATGCTTATGCAGCTTGAAATTATACCAATTATATTACACAGTTAAATTCAGTAGTTTACTTTGTTCCCAGTAGCATTTTACCCGCCCGTCGTGCGGAACAATTCATGTGTAAATATTGAGGACAATAAAGCCCTTATATTCAGTATAGTGTAGCATTAATTAAACCGTACGCATTAAAACCACACCATCCATGCTTGGAGCTAATATGATGCATTCTTAATTGTGATTGGGCTTCAGTCAAATTTAATCGGTGTATATTCCTGTGTAATCGCAAGTGCGCATAATAGCTGACAAATTGGCAATATGTCATCTTGATTTTACACCGCCGTAACTTCCTTCAGATACACTTTGGAAAATTACAAATTATAACGTATTGTAGAAAACAAGATTTCTAGAACGATGGTATAATTATTTTTATGTGTAACAAATAGTTACTGAGAAATAGTAGAAAAATGAATTAATTCTAGTCGCCCGGTGTCCAAGTGTAATTTTGGGTGTATTTGTGAATTATACCAATTTTACACGTGTTTTGTATCATTTGTGGGTATAAATTATAACTTATCTTGTAGAACACAAAATTCTCTACACAATGGTATAACTACAACAGCTGTACCATTGCTGGTTTATGAGGAGCAGATGACAGAATATTGACCAACATATTCACGTTTTTCAGTGCAAATTTTGCCTTTTTGACTTTGACATATTGACTTCACACCGCCGTAACTTTTTTTAATACAATTTGGTTTTATTGCGTACAGTTTAATTAATGCTACACTATACTGAATAGAAAGTCTTTATTGTCCTCAATATTTACACATAAATTGTCCTATTTTATATGAATTGAATATGAATTTCATGTTATGAATTGCTCCGCACGTGTGTGTGTTACTGAAACGTTACTGTGTACGTTACTGTGAGTTTCTGTGTTACGGTATCAAATTATTATTTTTATAGCTGATACAATAACGTTAAACCCTGCAGTTCACATTATTAAAAACATTCACAATAAAGATGCATTACGAGTAAGTACTAGTAAACTAGTATGTTTTAGTACCTAGTAAGTTACTAGTACTAGTAAGTACTAGTAGTTATCTGACAATGGTAAGATTATCAGAACATCTGCAATTGTTTCAGCGATATGTGACAAAGCGACGAAGCCCATAATAAAACCGGAATCAAATTAAAAATTGCGGCTGGTAACATGTTTTCAGTTTAATTATTGAATCTTTAGTAATTATATACCCCAGCAAGAGCGAAGAAATATCTCAAGTAAATATTGCAGGTATTTCAGTTAACATTTGAGTTTGATATTCCACTCGTTCCTTCCTTTCTTCTTTGTGTTCCATGCGGCTTCTGCAAAGACATCGTAGCAGACAGTACATCCTAGTGTGCAAGTGCAAACCGTGCGTTCATACACAAACACCCACACACACACACACACACATACACACACGCAAATACACACAAACACATACAAGCACACATACACACATATACATGCGCACACGCACATACACACACAAGCACACAAACACACACATGTAACTACGACCATGTGCAACAACTTGTGCACATAAAACGTTTACGTTGGTCTTTGATACGCAGTAGCTACAGGGTTGCCACAATTGTCTTTTCAATGAAAGTTTGGCATATTCGCTCGGCTCGTTTCCCACTGTTTTTTCAGTAAGATTTAGTCAGCTTTGAGAAACTGATTCCAGTGATGCAATCAGTTACTGTGAATCAGTTACAAGCCAGATATAATGTTCTCACCGATTTTCACCTGCAATTTGATGCCTTCCTTAATATTCGCCAATCGACATGACAATCATGATTCATAGTTCAAACAATTACCACATCAAAGTGTGAATTTATGCTGTGAAATCATGCATTATTTCTGAGCTGTCTCATTCATGAAAATAGTTTGACTTCATGAGCTTGATTGCGAGTTTAACCAGTTGCACACATATCGTCATTTCTTGCAACCAAATTATGTCAAATTCAAAATTTCTCAAATTCAAATCTCTGGATCAATTGAAAAGTACTTTTTTTAAATTCAACCACCGAACGACTGCAACTGCAGCCAGCGCAGGTGGATTATCGTTCCTTAAGAAAAGTATTATTTTTTAGTTCAGGTAGAGGGATAGGACAGGAGACAGCTGCATTAATCCAAGGAGGGTGCCAACCTTGTTGGATTATCGCTTCCCCCTTGATGTGGCAGTAAAGGGAGGAAAGAAGCAGAGGAAGCTTTTAGTCGCATCTTACACGACACGCAGCGGGTACGGCGGCAGTATTCTTATCCCTTGACCGCAGGGTCAAGAAAAGTAAATAAGAATGCAGGTTACATTTGCAAGTCTTAAGATTTTGATAGGATAATTTTCCGAATTCGCAGCCAAATTACAGCAGATGTCTTCTAATTTGTGTAAATTTATGCATATATATTACGTATTCGCAAAAAGTTATTTGTCATATATGGTGTGATCGTGTGCAGTGAGAGAGAGAGAGTGTGTGTGTGTGTGTCATTGTGTCTGAGTGCGTGAACTTGTTAGTGTGTGTGTGTGCGTGTGTGTGATCGTGTATGGTTGAATTGCGTATTGTGTGCGAGTGTGTGTATAGTTGTCTGCCTGACGTGTGTGTGAGATGGTGTCTGTTGAATTGTATTGTAGTTGAACTGTATTGTGGTTGAATTGTATTGTGGTTGAATTGTAGTGAGGCGTTGAATTTTTCTTATTTTATTACACCATACACGTAAACATGATGCAAATCTTGCTTGGATGGTAGTTATTTGTTCATATTTACGGGTTTGTCTTTTTCATGAAAGTTTGGCATTTTAGCTGGGCTGTTTGCAGTCATGACAAGACACTGCAAGTCGAGACAGTGGTTAGTCGACAGTTGGCGTTGGTTGAGGTCTGTTTACAGTGGAAGTTCGCAATACTTAAGACTGGTTCATAACAGCCGACATGCTGGGCAAATTATATATTTGTTTCATCTTGTTCCTGCTGACAATCCAGCTAATACAAGCTCAATCTGGTGAGTTTTACGCTTCTCAAAATACATATCCATTATCACTAGAGTGATTGTCACTGAAATGGCAGGAAAAGATAAATAATACTCCAAATTGGCGACTGAGAAACAACTGTATAACGAAGCGAAACAAATATAACCTGCATTTTCAATATGCTTGCAACATTATCGGTATGGTGTGTTGTTTTTGTGAGAAGGTGTGAGAAGGCACGGTGCGAGAAAACACACACACAACGCAAAGCAAACATACAATTAAACACATAATGCACGACGCATGCGAGCACAAAAACACAACACATAACTCATGCATACGAAATATCACAACAAAAAACAAGCATACAACACACACAATACAAAGCAAACATACACACAAATACACACACAATAAAAACACTAGAAAACACATGTGAGAACAATTTATTGAGAGCTCATTGTTAAACACATATCGCAAGGTAAAATGTCCGATGGGCGACAACAAAGACAGAGTATGAAAACAACACAGAATTAGTTGGCACCTCAGTGCGAGGAAAGAACTGGGCGCTGTCGGAAAACGGGAAAACCGGCCGTTAGCCGTCGGGGCGGGGCTACAATTTTTAGCCCACCACATCAACAAAACAGACATGAGGCAGAAAATAATACAAATATCCATGAACAGCACTTATACTTATAGACAAAGTTAAATTAAATAATATACTAACTGAACTGAAAAGTGACGAAAAAGAATGTGATGTAAGGATTCAGCAGGAAGATTGCAAAGCAACTATGGCTGCGAACCCTGATTCTCAATCACATTCAGAAACAAAATATAAAAATTCAAATATATAACTTGAAACAATAGAAGGATTAATTGACTTAAACAGTCTTAAAAATGAGTGTCGTTAGTTTGTGATGTTTGGCCAGCAAAATTTGTCGCAAAACTCCATAGTTATAAACATTCAATCGATTGATTCGTCCTTTGGCACGAATGATACCTGTGTCATCGATGAAAAGGTTCAAATCGCGCACCAGTGGTGGTGCGGTTTCTTCATGCGATCTGAGGTATTGATATTCTTGCTGGAAAGAAACTGACTGCATGATATTAATCAGGTACTGGATTGGCTCGTCCACAGACATCTCCCTCTTCTTGCATTTGTAGATGAACATAAATACCACATTTGTGACACGCAACAGTTTAGCGAACGATGAAAAGCGCTCAAAATCCACTATACACTCCTTGTTCTGTGAATCCACTGGTTGAACTGTGCCAGTGAGACAATGAAGAATGTTTGGGATCTTGTGAGATTCCGGCCATTTTGCAGAATCATGTAGCCATTCCGGTCTTTCGAGCCAAAATGTGAGTTTGGTTTGAAAGTCACTGAAACTGATGCCTCTGGTGAGGAGGTCTGCAGGGTTTGATGATGTATCAACGGAGGTTATCAAAGGAGTTGCTCAGGGCTCCAACTCAGGACCCATTCTCTTCAATCTATACATGTCTGTGGGTGCATATGTGTGCGTAGTTTATGGCGTTTGAGCGTGAGTGAGTATATGCGTATGTGTATATGGATCCGGTCTGTGTGTTCTAGAGTTGTAGTTGTGCGTTGTGTTAGTGTGAATGGTCGTGTTTGTGTGCGTGCGCGTGTGTCGTTGAAGTGTTTGTGTGCGTGCGCGTGTGTTGTTGAAGCGTGTATGTATCAAGCAGTGTGAGCGATAGGCAGTGTGTGTCAGCGGTTATCAGGTGAATAAGTGGTGTTATCGTGTTGGCTGTGTGGATTGGGCGTTGTGTGAACGGGCGTTGTGTGATTGTGCGTGCGGTTATTCAATGTATATATAGTTTAGTACTGCATCAAATATATCATCATCGTCATCATCCATAGTCTGTGATTGTTCACCATGGCGGGGGCGAAGCAAAACTTACAAGCTATTTCGGCTATCGCTGAGTCAACAATGGACATGAGGCTCATTCCTGAATACGACGGAAGCCAGGATCCCTCAGAATGGATCAGCAGAGTGAAGAAGTTGTGCCGGTTGCGCGGTGTGAGAGATGTGGCTCAAGTTGCAGGTATGAGGGTCACAGGGAATGCTTATAGCGTAATTGACGGGCTATCAGATGAAGACCAGCTGGATATGAGTAAGATTGAGCAAGCCCTGCAAAGAGCTTTTGGTATGGACACTTTTGCGGCTTATGATCAACTCATCAATCGGCGGCTTGCTCCCAATGAGTGTGTTGATGTGTTGGTGTCAGATCTGCGAAAGTTTGGTGCCAGGTGTAATATCACAGATCCAGTGTCCATAAGATGCGCCTTTGTGGCAGCATTACCACAACCGGTTCGGCACACCCTGCGGGCAAATGCCAAGCTGGACGATATGTCCATCGAAGACGTCGTCAACAGAACGCGTGTTGTTTTAGAGGAATATGGGGGCGCTACAATAGGGTTGTTAGCGTCAGAGCCGTTGCGTCGACCACAAAGTCGTTCACAAATCAGATGTTTTGTATGCAGCAGACTCGGTCATGTTGCGCGGGACTGCTCACTTCGCAATGATCAACGAAACTCAGGAAGAAGAATTGTCGGACCTGTCTGCTTCAGATGTGGAGCTCGTGGGCACTACCAGTCACATTGTCCGGGAAACGAACAAGGAGAAGAGTCATCAGCGCCAGACTCTTCTCCGCGTGGTCGAGGTTGGCGCCAGTGATGCTGAAGACAACCGTGAATGGTGTGAGGTGTCATGCTCTCCTTGATACTGGATGTTCAAATATTGTATTGCGAATGAGCGAATCTGTCGGGGTCGAGTCAGACGGTGTGAGGTTTCGCTCGTGACCATCAGCGGGGACAAGATGTTGTGTGCCGGTATCAGCAATGTGCATATATGTGTGGAAGACGATCCCGGCTTTTACGTTGACGCTATTGTAGTGAATCATCGACCTGTTGGAGCCGATTTTGTCCTAGGAATTGATAGTGTGGCTGCCATGGGAGGCTTTTGTATTGACAAGACACTCTGTGTTACCAGCATTGACAAGGACGGCGCAGGTCGTGTGCCACCGGATCGTGGGACAAGAACTGAAGTAGCGGCCGTGTCAGATGATACTGCTGAAATTCAGGGCAAAGATTTTGTGGCGCATTTTAGTGGGACCAAAAAAACTTGGCGTGTGAGCTGGAAGTGGATAGAGAACCCGGAAGTGCTCCCTAATCTCATTTCAGAGTATGCTATTGACTCGAGTTCCCGAGAAGAGTTTGACGCAGAATTGAAAGCGTGGATTGCTGATGGTTGGTTGGTTAAATTCGATGAGGGTGTTCATGGACCAGCAAAGGGTTTGATTCCGCTCATGGCGGTAACGCAGAAAAACAAATCTAAAGTGCGCCCAGTTATGGATTTTCGCCAGTTGAATAAATACATTGAGGTGCACTCAGCAGAGGTGGACGTTTGTCAACAGAAACTTCGCGATTGGAGAAGACGAGGAGATAATGTGGCTCTTTTGGATCTCAAGAGAGCGTATTTGTAGATAGAAGTGGACCCGTCGTTGTAGAAATATCAAACCGTTATTGTCGGAGGCACTAGATACTGCTTAACCAGACTTGGATTTGGTCTCAGTGCAGCTCCCATAATTATGAAGTCGATTGTGGAATTTGCATTGGCGCAAGATCAGGGTGTCCAAACGGCCACCTCCTCGTACATTGACGACATTCTCGTAGATGAATCTATTCTGAGTGCAGAAAAAGTCAGTAGCCACCTGCTGAGATATGGTCTGTCATGCAAGCCCGTGAGTCGACCTGATCCATCATTGAGGGTACTAGGTTTACGATTATTTCAAGATCAAGGACAACTGGTCTGGAGGAGGGATAATGATGTGGATGTCATTGAGGAGCCAATCACGAAACGGAAGATATTTTCATTCTGCGGACAAGCAATTGGGCACCTTCCTGTCTGTGGCTGGATGAGAGTCGCTTCCTCATTTGTCAAGAGAGTGGCAAGCGAATCGACTAAATCGACTTGTCCCCTCGTATCACTCGCCCTCTAAACTGTCCTCGAGATATAAATGGATCCTGCTGTTCGGCTAAATCCTTTTCTTTCCTCGCACCTCGCTTCTATAACTCGCTCCCCTCTCACATTCTTCTTTCTTCTTCCTACGCTTCATTCACCTCTTCCCTACGCAATTACCTATTCTCTTTATCATTTGAGCCTGTCTCTCACTCTCTGACGCCTTATGCCAAACTATAATCCTCTATTGTCTCTTCCCTTTTGTGTGATTATTTAACTACCTCTTCGGTTTCATCGTTTACTCAAGTAAAGGATTTGATTACCTTGTGTTACATGTCGCATATTTGTGTTGATGCTGCGACCACGCCTCCCATTATCGTCGTGTCTCATTTTTGTGTGCGTTTATGTGCGTGTGTGACCAATTGGCTATTTTTGTATGCGTGTGTGCTGTTGTGATCATTGCGAGTTGTGTTTGAGTGTGTAGTTGGTGTTGGTGAGTTGTGTGTTAGCGTGTGGTTCTTGCGTGTACAGGCGTATTTTGTGAACATTGTTGTAGTGCGACTTGTCATATTGGCTCCATCATTCTCATCCATATATCACAAACTATTTCGACATAGAATATTTGAAATTACCGACTTGGTTTCAAAATATGTGTTATTGTTACTGTTGTGTGTTCAACATTTTTGCTATTGTTGTCGTGTGTGTCAGTGTAGATATTGTTACTTGTTAGTGTTATTGTTGTTGATGCGCAACTACACAACATTCACATGACCGCGCATCTGAATGCTAACAAAATATTTTATGAATATGATTACAATTATTTTTATTAGCTATAATTTTGCACATTTTCCCACAGGACTTGGAGAGAACGGTAATAAATCCACTACTTCACCTACACATAAAACACACACACACACACATACAAACACGTACAATCCTTTACGACGCGTATATTGTAGTGAGTGAAGGATGTCAGTAATATTACGCACCTGAATATTTTCTAAAAGATACGCATACAAACGAGCAACACAGACACACACGAATAATTACTGAGCCAACGAGCAACCATACATACTCTTATGAGTAACCATACATACTCTTATGAGCAACCACACTTACTCTTATGAGCAACCATACATACTATTGTGAGTAACCATACATACTATTATGAGTAACCATACATACTCTTATGAGCAACCATACATACTATTATGAGTAGGGCTGTCAAAAAGAAACCTAACAATCAGTAAAAAGTAACTTTTATTTCAATAAAAAGTAACCTATAGAAGTAACCTAAAATAACCTATGAGTTTCAATGTTATTATTACTTTTGTATCGCTTTATCACATGTTTATCACGCCTTTGCTGATTAGTGTGCTATATGAAATGCACGGTTTGTTTGTTGTTTGTTTGTGATCCTAAAAAAGTAACCTAATAGCCAATAAAAAAGTATCCTAATAGCCAATACAAAAGTAACCTAAATTAACCTAACCTTCGTAAAAATATCCTCCTTCAAAAAAGGTCTATTTTATGCAGTTATTAAGGAAGAAAATACACCAGTCCTTCTTGTTTATCCTCTTTCCGAGTTGGTACTATTTTACCACCCTCTCTCAGATCTGGTATCATTCTTATAACAAACCACCAAAAGTGACTCAATGTTATTTGGCCAACATCGCAAAAAGGAGCATAACCATCAAAATGGAATTTAAAGTGGAAAGCTAATATAAAAGTGAAATACACTAATTGCAAATATAAATATTTTTAGTAATGGTCGCAATAATGCTCTTTACATTGTTTCAATGGAACTTGTTATCAAATAGCACGTGCTACAGCTTGTATATTAGTGTGAGCGTAAACACGTGTGAATGTGTGAATGCCCCCGTCATCCCATATGTAGCACCCTGTGCCCACAGTCTTATAAATGTCAAACGTGTAAAAATGGCGCTATCTCACGCTCTGAAAATCACGTGCTAATTCCTGTTCAAGTAAATACGTACTGTCAAGTGCTACAGTGCAGTGTCTGGTATAGAGAGCTCACACATAGTACTATACCACGCTCCAAACATCTCACGACACCCTCCGGTTCGTAGACAATTCCTAAAATGGAATGACGCTATCCTTCGTACCCGAAGACGTCTAAATAAGGAGTAGAACAGATATTAAGGTGAAGATCAATTGCTAAATCCTAACAGCAGAAATTTTGACATTTCTTGATCTTCAGACCTAATATTCCATCTCTTTTCCTATTTTATCCTCATATACACCGTTTTTGTGACTCTTATCTGCAAAAAGTAACCAAACTTCGTGGTAATGTGACGTAATAGCAAGAAAAATAACAAAAGGTAACCTTACGATAAAAAGTAACCTAAAAGCAAAAAATTTAACCTAACGATGAAAAAGTAAGTTTTGGTAACCTAATAAGTTTATTAATTATTATCGTACGCAACTTTTTCATGCAGTTCTAGGCATCGTATGAAAAAGTGACCCTTAACAGAAAAAGTAACTCTATTAACTTTTGACAGCCCTAATTATGACCAGCCATACATACTATTATGAGCAGCCATACATACTCTTATGAGCAACCATACATACATACTCTTATGAGTAGAGCTATCAATAAAGTAATCTAAAAATATAAAAATTAACCTCATTTTCAGGAAAAAGTTACCTGAAAAAGTAACCTAAAAGTATTCATGTGCTCCTTCGAAAAATTAAAAATTCATTCAATAAATGCATTCAATATTCACAATTAAATGCATTCAATATTCACAATTAAATGCATTCAATATTCACAATGTGGGCCCCAAGTGTTGCCTTCGGGGGGGGGGGGGGGGCATAATTCCTCGGAACGGCTCTGCCCTTAAGTACATTATTATCATTATTATTGTTAAAATCACTAGCAAGGTGAAAATGCGAAGAACGTGGGAGAACAAATTTGCTAAAAATGCATTTGTCAAATAGCCACAGTCCAGATGTTGCTTTTCAAGGAAATTGTTGCCGAATTAAGGATAGCAAGTGTTACAAAACGTAGCACACATTCAATTTCTGATCGCCAAAACATAAGAAAATATCACGAAAACAGCGCCTTGATTGTATATGTCTCATTTTGCGCGTTTCTACTATATTTGCATGAGAGTATGCGTGCATATGTTTATGTATGAGTGGAGTATGCGTGTTTGTTATGTATATATGTGCGTGTGTGAGCAATTGGCGATGTTTGTATGCGTGTTTGCTGTTGTGTTCATGGCGAGTTGTGTTTGACTGTGTAATTGGTGTTGGTGAGTTGTGTGTTAGCGTGTGGTTCTTGTGTGTACAGGCGTGTTTTGTGAACAGTGTTGTAGTGCGACTTGTCATATTGGTTCACTCATTCTCATCCATATATCACAAACTATTTTGACATAGAAGATTTGAAATTACCGACTTGGTTTCAAAATATGTGTTATTGTTACTGTTGTGCGTTCAACATTGTTGCTATTGTTGTCGTGTGTGTCAGTGTAGATATTGTTACTTGTTAGTGTTATTGTTGTTGATGCGCAACTACACAACATATGCTATGCAACATATGCATATGCAACACATGCTACCAAAATATTTTATGAATACGATTACAATTATTTTTATTTGCCTTAATTTTTAACATGTTCCCACAGATCGTGTATCTGCAGTGGACGGTAATAAACCCACTACATTACCTATTTATATATATATATATATATATATATATATATATATATATATATATATATATATATATATATATATATATACTAGCATTTAAACCCGCCCGTTGTGCGGAACAATTCATAAAACTAAATTCATATTTAATTAGTAAACATATTGCAAATTAAAACAACATATTGCAAATAGATTATAGTAAATCCATAGAAATCCTAATCAATTGAAAAGTCTAAATTTAATTATTTTGTATTGTTATTTTGACAAAATACTATGCCTGAACCTGCCTCATATTTAAGCCTGCCCGTCGTGTGGAATAATTCAGAACTCGAACACGATCCGCTCTGGACCTTGAAGTCAAATTCGTTAGTTTTGTATATGAACTCGTTTTACACGGTGAAATTAAACGTTATATTGTCTACAGTTGATGCCCCCGGGAAATTATTATCTCATAAACATGATCCATCGCTTCGTTCACGTTTGAAGCCCCTGATCAATACCATTGAGCCCGCGCAGTTAGGTCACCTCGTATTCAAGCATACACGCACACAGACAGACAGATAATTTCTTTTATATTTATATATAATTTCTTTTATATTTATATATAATTTCTTTTATATTTATATATATATATATATATATATATATATATATATATATATAGATTTGAACCCGCCCGTCGTGCGGAACAATTAATAAAGTAAAATTCATATTCAATCCATAAAATAAACTGAATACAAATAAAAAAGCAAAAAATTTAACCTGTATATACGTTCACCAATAAAAACTCAAAACCTGCCCGTCGTGCGGAATAATTCAGAACACAAACACATAACAGACAATGGCAATTCTAGCATATAAACCGGCCCGTCGTGCGGAACAACTCATACCATTAAATCTGTATTCAATTTATAAGCGAAAATAAATATGAATTAATAAAGAAAAGAGTAAACCCATAAAAAGTCTAAGTTTCTATATATTTATATTATTTTGACAAAATAGTTTGCCTAAACCGCCTCATATTTAAACATGCCCGTCGTGCTGAATAATTCAGAACTCTGACACAAAGCAATGAAAAATGACTAATTTTTTATCATAATGTTTTCAAAATATATTTATAACTCAACATCACCATCTAGCATTAAAACCCGCCCTTTGTGCAGAGCAATAAATAAAGTAAAATAAATATTGAATTAATATAAAATGATTAGAAATTAAAAAAGAAAAAGTAAACCCATAAAAAGTATTGACCAATAGAAAAGTCTAAATGTGAATGTTTTTATTTTAGATGTGGCAAAATATTTTTCCTCGAACTGCCTCGTATTTTAACCCGCCCGTCGTGCGAAATATCTCCTCGTGAAATATCCCCATCGTGATATTTCCCGTCTCGTGCATATTGACAATTGTTACTGTGTAGTATCGAGTATAAAGAGCTCATACATTGTACTATCCCACGCTCCAAACATGTACTCTGGCTCATGTCAATTTCTTAATATGAAGAGAATCAATCCAGCGTATCTGTAGTGTCTATGGTGATCCATTATTGTCTCTCATATTGTGTTTGTTTCGTTTATGCGCTCATTGAGACGATGAAGTGTAACTGGTCAGCCAATCGTGTAACAGGGCGTAACAATTGTGAGGCCGAAAGGTAAGTTTTATCGGGGTGAAATTCATTCTTTGTTTAGGTCTTGTGTCGTGTGTTTGAGTAATATAGTGTTGTTTTGTGCCACGCCTTTTCAATATCCCGACGTTATATTTGGCGACGAGTATGAGATTTCTCGTCGGAAGAACTCCTTGGGTTGCCGGTGATAGCAGAGCTGGGCATGACAATTCGTCCGCGTGAAGGAACTGTCATGTTTCAATTTTGCTGACACACTGTGTACTGTGACACACGACTTGTCATGTCCTATACTGTGACATTTGCTATGTCCTATACTGTAACACATTACTTGCTATGTCCTATACTGTGACACATTACTTGCTATGTCCTATACTGTAACACATTACTTGCTATGTCCTATACTGTGACACATTACCTGCTATGTCCTATACTGTAACACATTACTTGCTATGTCCTATACTGTAACACATTACTTGCTATGTCCTATACTGTGACACATTACTTGCTATGTCCTATACTGTAACACATGACTTGCTATGTCCAATACTGTGACACATTACTTGCTATGTCCTATACTGTAAGACATGACTTGCTATGTCCTATACTGTAACACATGACTTGCTATGTCCTATACAGTGACACATGACTTGATATGTCCTAAACTGTAACACATGATTTGCTATGTCCTATACTGTAAAACATGACTTGCTATGTCCTATACTGTAACACATTACTTGCTATGTCCTATACTGTAACACATTACTTGCTATGTCCTATACTGTAACACATTACTTGCTATGTTCTATACTGTAACACATTACTTGCTATGTCCTATACTGTAACACATTACTTGCTATGTCCTATACTTTAACACATTACTTGCTATGTCATATACTGTAACACATTAATTGCTATGTCCTATACTGTAACACATTACTTGCTATGTTCTATACTGTAACACATTACTTGCTATGTCCTATACTGTGACACATGACTTGCTATGTCCTATACTGTAACACATGACTTGCTATGTACTATACTGTAACACATTACTTGCTATGTCCTATACTGTAACACATTACTTGCTATGTCCTATGATTTGATGGCGGACGCCTTTATTACAGCCCAAAGACCAATGTTGAGAAAAGTGCTTGCAAAATTGCCGGTATCACATTTTCGCATGGTAAAAGACCAGGTCACAGCAAGTTCTCTCTCGACTGACTGCTTTCCCAAATATGCAATCAGCTCAAGCTGCGTCTCCAGCTCACTTCAGCTGAACTTCTGAGACGGCTGAAAAGCCGAATTGGAATGGCGCAAGTCTTCAGAGTGGCTTGTGGACATCGATGTTATTTCTTCCAAACGATGCGAGGCACGAGATAATCGTGGAGACATTCCCAGCACATCTGCTTCTTCCTCTCCAGCTGTGACTCCGCGAATGACGAATCTCTAGTACGTCTCTAGTAAATGTCTCCTCTAATAAATGTCCCTAGTACGTGCCGCACACCAGCCTCATGACGTCACCGAATGTCGCCGTGTTATCGGTATGATTCACTTTTCCACCGCTTCATGCCTCATCTGGCACTCGCTGTTTGGCCTCTACACGCTGCAGTACATGACACCGCTCGCCAGTGGGGTTCCGAACAAATTGCAGCATTTGAACAAGCCAATTGCGCTCTTGCAGCAGCTTCCCGTCTCTATTATCATCAGACGAACGGGTCCACGCAAGTGATGGCGAACACGTGAGACATCGCAGTCGGTGCGGTAGTACAGCCGTGTTAAAACGGAGTGTGGGTCCATTGACATGTAGCTCTCGTGTGTTTTATCCTGCGGGGACAAAATAATGTACAGGCGACTAAAAACTATTGGCTATGAAAATGTTTCGTCACATGCTTGAGGGTCGCCCAGGCCTGCATGTACTAACCGACCACACGCCGTCAATATACGCCTTTACTAGCAGCATCGAAAAATCGTCACGTGTGCACCGCCATGTGACTCGATATATGTGGTTACATGTGGTTACATGTGGTTACATGTGGTTACATGTGGTTACATGTGGTTACATGTGGTTACATGTTGTTACATGTGGTTACATGTGGTTACATGTGGTTACATGTGGTTACATGTGGTTACATGTGGTTACATGTGGTTACATGTGGTTACATGTGGTTACATGTGGTTACATGTGGTTACATGTGGTTACATGTGGTTACATGTGGTTACATGAAACCCTGCTCTTAAGTGCTCTTAAAGGCGTGTTCTAGTATTGCGGGCCTTATTCAGACCACGAGCTAAATTTAATAAATCAAGATCAATAAAGTGACAGTATTTATTCACAATAAGCACGTGCATTTACTAAAAACTTGACAAACAATTTGCACCCCTTTAGCACATTATTATCATTATTATTGTTAAAATCATTAGCAAGGTGAAAATGCGAAGAACGTGGGAGAACAAATTTGCTAAAATGCATTTGTCAAATAGCCACAGTCCAGTTGTTGCTTTTCAAGGAAATTGTTGCCGAATTAAGGATATCAAGTGTTACAAAACGTAGCACACATTCAATTTCTGATCGCCAATACATCAGAAAATATCACGAAAACAGCGCCTTGATTGTATATGTCTCATTTTGCGCGTTTTTACTATATTTGCATGAGAGTATGCGTGCATATGTGTATGTATGAGTGGAGTATGCGTGTTTGTTATGTATTTATGTGCGTGTGTGAGCAATTGGCTATTTTTGTATGCGTGTGTGCTGTTGTGCTCATTGCGAGTTGTGTTTGAGTGTGTAGTTGGTGTTGGTGAGTTGTGTGTTAGCGTGTGGTTCTTGCGTGTACAGGCGTATTTTGTGAACAGTGTTGTAGTGCGACTTGTCATATTGGCTCCATCATTCTCATCCATATATCACAAACTATGTAAACATTTCTTGATCTTCAGATCCATATATCACAAACTATTTCGACATCGAATATTTGAAATTACCGACTTGGTTTCAAAATATGTGTTATTGTTACTGTTGTGTGTTCAACATTGTTGCTATTGTTGTTATGCAATTATGTATGTTATGCAATTATTCATATGTTATTTTGTGTTACCTGTGTGATGTTGTTTTTTGGCAATAAATGATACAATACAATACAATACATACGAACACGTACAATCCTTCACGACACGTATATTGTAGTGAGTGAAGGATGTCAGTGATATTACGCACCTGAATATTTTCTACAAGAAACGCATACAAACGAGCAACACAGACACACACGAATAATTACTGAGGCAACGAGCAACCACACATACTTTTATGAGCAACCGTACATACACTTATGAACAACCATACATACACTTATGAACAACCATACATACACTTATGAACAACCATACATACTCTTATGAGCAACCATACATACACTTATGAGCAACCATACATACTCTTATGAACAACCACACATACTCTTATGAGCAACCATACATACTCTTATGAGCAACCATACATACACTTATGAGCAACCATACATATTCTTATGAACAGCCACACATACTCTTATGAACAAACATACATACTCTTATGAGCAACCATACATACTCTTATGAGCAACCATACATACTCTTATGAGCAACCATACATACTATTATGAGTAGGGCTGTCAAAAAAGTAACCTATTAATCAGTAAAAAGTAACTTTAATTTCAATAAAAAGTAACCTATAAAAGTAACCTAAAAAAACCTATGAGTTTCAATGTTATTATTACTTTTGTATCGCTTTATCACATGTTTATCACGCCTTTGCTGATTAGTGTGCTATATGAAATGCACGGTTTGTTTGCTGTTTGTTTGTTTGTGATCCTAAAGAGAAACCTAATAGCCAATGAAAAAGTAACCTAAATTAACCTAGCCTTCGTAAAAATATCCTCCTTCAAAAAAGGTCTATTCTTTGCAGTTATTAAGGAAGAAAATACACCAGTCCTTCTTGTTTATCCTCTTTCCGAGTTGGTACTATTTTACCAATCTCTCTCAGATCTGGTATCATTCTTATAACAAACTACCGAAAGTGACTCAATGTTATTTGGCCAACATCGCAAAATGGAGCATTACCATCAAAATGGAATTTAAAGTGGAAAGCTAATATAAAAGTGAAATACACTAGTTGCAAATGTAAATATTTTTAGTAATGGTCGCAATAATGCTCTTTACATTGTTTCAATGGAACTTTTTATCAAATAGCACGTGCTACAGCTTGTATATTAGTGTGAGCGTAAACACGTGTGAATGTGTGAATGCCCCCGTCATCCCATATGTAGCACCCTGTGCCCACAGTCTTATAAATGTCAAACGTGGAAAAATGGCGCTATCTCACGCTCTGAAAATCACGTGCTAATTCCTGTTCAAGTAAATGCGTACTGTCAAGTGCTACAGTGCAGTGTCTGGTATAGAGAGCTCACACATAGTACTATACCACGCTTCAAACATCTCACGACAACCTCCGGTTCGTAGACATTTCCTAAAATGGAATGACGCTATCCTTCGTACCCGAAGACGTCTAAATATCGAGTAGAACAGATATTAAGGTGAAGATCAATTGCTAAATCCTAACAGCAGAAATTTTAACATTTCTTGATCTTCAGATCCATATATCACAAACTATTTCGACATAGAATATTTGAAATTACCGACTTGGTTTCAAAATATGTGTTATTGTTACTGTTGTGTGTTCAACATTGTTGCTATTGTTGTCGTGTGTGTCAGTGTAGATATTGTTACTTGTTAGTGTTATTGTTGTTGATGCGCAACTACACAACATTCACATGACCTCGCACCTGAATGCTACCAAAATATTTTATGAATATGATTACAATGATTTATATTTGCCTTAATTTTGCACATTTTCCCACAGATCGTGTATCTGCAGTGGACGGTAATAAACCCACCTATATATATATATATATATATATATATATATATATATATATATATATATATATATATATATATATATATATATATATATACACACATGCACTGCACAAATCTTGATTAAAAATATTTATTGTCTGTCTAACAAGCCATGGCTTGACAGACTATATTGCCTCTGATGTTTTCGTTATTTTGTGTTACCTGTGTGATGTTGTTTTTTTGGCAATAAATGATACAATACAATACAATACATACAAACACGTACAATCCTTCACGACACGTATATTGTAGTGAGTGAAGGATGTCAGTGATATTACGCACCTGAATATTTTCTACAAGAAACGCATACAAACGAGCAGCACAGACACACACGAATAATTACTGAGCGAACGAGCAACCATACATACTTTTATGAGCAACCGTACATACACTTATGAACAACCATACATACACTTATGAACAACCATACATACACTTATGAACAACCATACATACTCTTATGAGCAACCATACATACACTTATGAGCAACCATACATACTCTTATGAACAACCACACATACTCTTATGAGCAACCATACATACTCTTATGAGCACCCATACATACACTTATGAGCAACCATACATACTCTTATGAACAACCACACATACTCTTATGAGCAAACATACATACTCTTATGAGCAACCATACATACTCTTATGAGCAACCATACATACTATTATGAGCAACCAAACATACTCTTATGAGCAACACATACATACCATAAAACCAGCCATACATTTGCTAATATTGTCGATTCTCGTCTCAACTCGTTTCGGCAGGAACTAATGACCGATTTCCGTAGCTCGCCTAGTCAAACTGTCACGGCTGCTACTCGTTCTCCCAACTCTCTAAAGTCCAACGCGGTTGTCCTCAAATCCAGAAATTCTGACACACCTACTTCTGAAGAACTTGTGGCTCCAGCTCTACAGAAAATTCCGGTCTCTGGTTCCCGCCCATCTGCCAACGGTAGCTTAGTGCTGCGTTGTGACTCGCCACGCTCGGCGGAGAACGCTGCAGATTGTGTTCGTGCGGCATTCGCCGATGTGGAGGTACACATCCCTCCTCTGAGGCATATTCGCCCAAAGATCACGATCGCTAACATCCCGAGCGACATGACACCGGAAAGCCCTCTCTCGTCTATTCGCATAAACAATTATTCACTGACTGACCCTCCCCCGTCAGATCTACAGGTTCTATTTTTCACCTAAAGATTAGCTGAAGAATGGCGCTACTCATGCTGTTCTATCTGTGTCATTCTCGGCTCGCTCAATCATCAAGGATTGTTCAGACCGCTTATTTATTGGTCTGTGCTGCTGTGCGGTGTACAATAGGTACTGGGTTTTACGCTGCTCCCGTTGCTCGGGGCTCGGCCATAAAGCCGATAAATCTAGTCAACCCACCAAGCGCGGCTTCTGTGCCAGTTCCCATGCATCCAAAACATGTGACCGTTCTGGACCAGCCAAATGCACAAGCTGGGTACGCTCAGGGCGAATCCACTGTCACTAATCCTACGACTCATCCTGTCCTTCTCTCTTAGCTGTCCGTAATTCTCTTCGTATACGCACCATCTCCTGCGACTCTCCTACTCAAATTTCCTCTCCTACTGCCGTACCAGATAACCCTGATTCACATTCGTGTATCTCGGCCTGACTACCTTCGCTCCCTCTTGTCTCGCTCATCCGTTCCTCCTCTCACACTAGCTATTTAACTCTTGCTTATCTAAATACCAGGTCATGTCGGTAAAAGACTCCTATACTCTCACACCTTATTTCCTCTCATAATCTTTCTTTATTCTTCCTCGTTGAGACCTGGTTACTTGATTCTGATGTTGCGTCATTTACTGCCCATCTCTCTGATGATTTTAACTTTATTCAATCATCCCGCTCAAACACCAAAGCTTCCGGTGGTGTTGTTGGATGTATATTTAATGAATCCATAGTCTTATCTACTATAGCCCACTTTTGTCCCCCATGTTTATGCTTTGAATATCTCGCTCTTTCTCTCAATATTCCATCCTGCTCGAAATTTTGCTTTGTTGTAATATATCGCCACAATCATCCGGGAACTACGTCATTATTTTTTACCGAATTTCCTGTGTTACTTGATGTGCTTCTCGCGTCCTTCTCCAGTCGTTTTCTTATAGTTGGAGATTTTTATTTCTGGGTCGATCAACCTTCCCGAAATCCTTATTGCTCTCAATTCCTGTCTATGGTCCAAACTTACGGTCTATACTCGCCTGTTACCTCACCGACTCACATCTCCGGTCACACCCTTGATCTTGTTCTATTTCCATCTCCAGTTCTAACATCCGACCTAACCCCCCCGGATGTTCTTGTATTCCCCTAGATACCACTACTTCTGACCACAGTCTCCTCACTTTCAATCTTCCCTTTCCCAAACCAAGTATTTCTCCCCCCAGATCCTACAGAAATTACAAAAATGTTGACCCTCGCCTCTTCTCAAGTTTATTCTCTCACATGCTTCCCTCAACTCAACTTCATTCACTTCCCCCTACCCAATTTTACTCTTTTTTTCAAGGTTATGTCTTCTATCAGTGAAACCATATTTCCACTACGCTCATCCTCCAATCGCTCCAATCTTAATCCTCGGTTTAATCGCGAACTAATCTCTCTTAAACGCGCCTAACGCTACCACGAGCGTGTGTGGAAGCGTTGCTGCACTACTGCTACGTGGTTATCATTCTGCTCATCTCGCTCTTTGTATATATCTGCTTTAAACTCTGCTAAACAAACCTACTACCAATCTAAATTATCCTCACTCTCTCGCTGTCCTAAATATCTGTGGTCCTCGCTTGAGGTCACTCATTGAGTGGCCTGCAAAACCCAAACCTTTCGTCTTCTCTCTCTGCCTCCGACCTTGCTGTATTTTTTTCCAATAAAATCCAAATTGTAATTTCTAACATTTCTTATCCTAACTCCCTCTTGACTCACACCAAATCCCACTATCATTTTACTCACTTTTCACATCTAGAGCTTCCTGATATCATCACTATCATTTCTACAACAAACTTTTCGCTTTCCCTTGCTGACCGCACAAATTTTAGTGCCCTATCCGACTCTATTTTGCTCCTGGTTCCCCTTCTATTGCATTTAATCAATAGCTCTTTCATTCATGGTGTATTTTATCCTGAGAAGCATGCAGTCATATTTCCGATACTCAAAAAACCTTCACTCGATCCCTCGCTATGTAGCAGTTACCATCCCATTTCTCTACTCAACTTTCCCTCTAAACTCCTCGAGTCTGATATTCATTCTCAACTTGCGCCATTCATCAAAAAATATATTGACCCCTTCCAATCGGCTTTCAAGTCTGCTCACTATACTGAATCTGTCCTAACCTCTGTTACTACTACTGTTTTTTCTCATTCCTCATTCGGAAAATCTGCTTTGCTTATCCTCCATGATCTGTCAGCAGCCTTTGACTTAGTTCACCACTCAATTTTAATCAGATATCTCTCCTTTCTTGGTGTGTCCTATTTAGCGACCTCTGCTACATTCTTATCTTACTGATCGTTCCTACTCGGTGCATTTCAATTCCACTACTTCTGTTGGGAGTTAGCTCCCCTACGCGTTACGGAGTGCGCTCCTGCGAATATGACCCAGCTACACTAACTTTATTATTATTATTATTAATTACAGGCAAATCCAGTAGCATGGGATGTGCAAGCACTATTACCACCCTAAGGTGGCCCCATGTACCGGAAGCGCCCAAAATATTCAGAGAGAAAGAGAGTTCGAAAAGAAAAAAGTCTAGAAAGAGAGTTGGAAAGAAAATTATGTATAAATAACAATAAATAATAAACCATCATCCGATAACAATCCAAAATGTCACTTCGCCCACGTTCCTCAATAAATATTAACAATCAACAATAAATATGTGATTCAGTAAATAACAGCCATCAATAAATAAGAATAAATATTAATAGATAAGTAATAAATAACAATCAAGAGCAATAGATATGATTCAATAAGAAACATCCAACAATAAATATATATATATATATATATATATATATATATAAATATGATTCAATAAGTAACAACAACACAAATAAATATGATTCAATAAACAACAAGGGGCAAGGTAAATCAGAACATGGCGCAGCCGACAGGATCAACTACGAAGTTCAAGGACGAGCTTTCCGTTGTTGTTCAAGCATTGCCTCAGCATGAACCACCAGTGACGGTTCCTCGACAAGGTGAGCCGTTTTCGTGGTAGGCAAAAGCGACCCAGCCACACAGATTAGAAATTTCAGTGGACAAAGAGCACTCGTTTCGAGCCTGGAGACGGCGGTGGGACGATTTTGTATTGTTAACAGGCCTGACAGCGGCACCGAAGACCATACAGTTGGCTGCACTGAGATCTTGTCTCTCAGACGACACCATCAAGGTCATGGAGAACCTCGACCTACCACATGCAGCATTTGATGACGTTGAATCTATTATAGCCGGCCTGGAAGCATACATCGTTGGGCAGACCGATGAGGTCATCGAACGGCGCAACTTCAACGCCAGAAGACAAGCAGAAGGAGAATGCTTCGACGATTTTTGTACAGCATTGAAAGACTTGGCGACGCGTTGCAAGTTTTGCAACAGCTGTCGTGAATCAATTATTCGTGACCGAATTATGATGGGGTTACAAGACGCGTCTACGGTGCAGAAGCTGTGTGCTGTCCCGAATCTTTCTCTGCAAAATGCTATAGAAATTTGCAGAGCACAGGAAGCCGCTAGTCGCGACGCATCGACTATTCTTGGACACCAAGTGGCTCAAATGAAATACAAGCGATTCAGAAAATCGGGTTCGGCGACTCCACACCAGAAAACATGTTCGTGGTGTGGCGGTAGGTGGCATCTTGATATGACTCAGTGTCCCGCTCGACAGGCCACATGCAAATTTTGCAAGAAATTTCAGAAAGTGTGTCGCCAGCGTTCAAGGACACAATCGCACAGCGTATCACAGATGCAAGTCACGAGCATCATAGCCAGCACAACGACTGAACATGCACCACGGGTGACAGTGACGTTGCAAACCGACAAGACCATCAAAGTATAGGCACTTCCGGATTCCCAAGCTGATATTTCAGTAGCTGGACTCGATATACTGCATCGACTGAGCATGACACCAGCTGATTTGACTCCAGCTGAGATTCATAATCGTCCGAAATTGGCCGATCAATCAGCAGTGGAGACTCTGGGAACATTTGTAGGAAACATCTCTTGCGGGCGACACAACGCACGAGAAGTCTTTCATGTGCTGCCAGGAGTTCAAGGACTTATTCTATCATGGCGCACTTCGCGTGCTCTTCATTTCCTTCATGACCAGTACCCAAGACAAACAGTGTGCGGGATCGACGCTAGTGGTACTGTAAAGGCACATCCCTTCGCTAGCGAACCTTCAAAGGCGATGGTCTCACATCCAGCAAGCGATGTTGATGCCAAAGTGCTGAAAAAATACCGATGACATAATGCAGCGTTTTCCTCAAGTTTTTGACGGAATCATTAGACCACTTCCGGGTGAAAAATTCAAAATTGCTCTTCGTGAAGACGCCAAGCCTTTCTGCGTTACATCACCTGGAAGGATACCGTTCGCTCTAAGAGACAAACTCAAAGATATACTTGACATTCTCGTACGAAGCGGCGTTATCACTCCAACGACTGAAACGTCGGACTGGTGTGCCCCAATAGTCGTCGCACCAAAGAAACATTGTGACAAAATTCGTCTTTGCATCCATCTGACGTGCCTAAATCGGTATGTCGTCAGGGAGCCTTACATGAGCGACAGTCCGGCAGATTTTGTGTCATCTATTTCACAATCTGACGCACAGTATTTTGCAACCTTCGATGCGCTCAAAGGTTATCGCCAGTGTGAGCTCGACGAAGCAAGCCAAAGTCTCACAACGTTCTTGACACCTTTTGGGCGGTACAAATTTTTAAGAGCCCCATATGGCATCAGCAGTATCTCTGATCATTACAACAGACGCATGACCGATTGTCTTTCTGGTCTACCTCGCTTCGCACGTGTGGTCGACGATGTGATGCTCTTTGACATGACACTCGATGAGCACATCAAGCACGTCACCGAGTTTGTAGAAAAATGTGTTTATTCTGGCATATCGCTGAACCGCGAGAAGTTTTGTGTCGCGCAAAATGCGGTGAAGTTTGCTGGATATGTAGTAAAAAGAATTGGTTATTCTTTCTTTATTTTTTTTGTTGAGCCTCACTTCAGCGATAGAACAAGCGAGAGCATTGGAGATGGCGCAGAAACAGTCAGCTTGCTATGTAGATGAATCTATGACAGCTGCTGCTGCTACGCATCGAACACGTGCTGATAAACAACAATGTTGAAGAAGAAGTGAGTGTTGTTTCTGATTCACAGGATTACGCCGCGCCTGCTCAGATTCAAAGGTGCTCTTTCTGTAGTAGGCCGTCTCACCCTGGATCGGTGTGTCCAGCGCGAAGGGCAGTGTGTGCCAAATGTCAGAAAATTGGTCATTACGCTCGCGTATGCAGTTCCCAAAAGAGAAGGACGTTGCAATGCTCTCTTACTTCGGCAGCGACAACATCCACCAACGCTGGAGCCAATATAGCCGCAACGTCTTCGGTAAAGTCTGTTTTGCACAGTGTAGGTTCAACTTTGACGCCGATTAAGCTAAACAAGAATATCGAAACGCAGGCATTGGTTGACACTGGAAGCTGCAAAAGTTGTATTCACTCTAGCATCGCAAGATCAGAGGATTTAGACATTTTTCCATCTTCAGGACGCATCTCAATGGCGTCTTTTTCACAAAATGTGGATACCAATGGTTGTTGTGTGGTTGACCTCACCATGAAAGACAAGACGTATTCTAGTGTCCAGTTTCATCTTTTTGATGACCTGTGTGCGCCGATAGTGTTAGGAAACGACTTCTTGGGACTTCACGGGAAAATCACAGTGGAATTCAGTGGTCGAGAACCGCTTCTCCGAATGTCCCCGAATGTTGTGGGGCCCCGTTGCTTCACATATTATGTGATTATGTCTAATAAATACATTCATTATTTGATGATATATTTATAATGGGGGCCAAAGTGCTGCCTTTGGGGGGCCCCATAATTCCTCCCAACTGCTCTGAGTCCCTCAGCTACTAAGCTGATTCATTGTTTCATCTTTTCAAGAATAAACTACTGTAATTCTTTATATTTTCATGTGCCTCGCTCCTCTCTGAAAATCATGCAACATGTCATTAAAAATTGTGTCGTTTCGTGTTTTCTACTTCCCAATTTTGCCATACCTCACCCTATCTCTACAAACTTCAAAAGCTCCCGATCGTCCCTTGCATCCACTTAAAAATTTGATGTCTTGTTTATAAACTTTTGCATGACCCCGGCAACTCAAGTACCTTTCGAAGCTTCTTACACTCTCTAATAACATTCTTTCCCGTCATCCACTTCCTTTATTCTGTCCACGAGCAGTCAATGAACTTACCTGGTCTAGTAAATCCTTCCCTTTCTATGCTCCACGCTTGTACAACTCTCTTCCCTCCCATGTTATCTCCTCCACATCTTTCTCAACGTTTTCCTCTTCTCTGCGCAATCATCTCTTTGATAAATCTTTTGATCATGACTCTCACTCTCTTACTCCTTACGCTTCGCTCTGAGCCATCATACCGTACCCGTCTCGCTTGATATATTTACTAGTAGTTGTTTGCTCTCTCTGCTTTCTTCTTACTGTCATGTTTCAATTTTGCTGACACACTGTGTACTGTGACACACGACTTGCTATGTCCTATACTGTAACACATTACTTGCTATGTCCTATACTTTGACACATGACTTGCTATGTCCTATACTGTATCACATGACTTGCTATGTCCTATACTGTAACACATGACTTGCTATGTCCTATACTGTAACACATGACTTGCTATGTCCTATACTGTAACACATGACTTGCTATGTCCTATAATTTGATGGCGGACGCCGGTAATACAGCCCAAAGCTCCATGATGAGAAAAGTGCTTGCAAAATTGCCGGTATCACATTTTCGCATGGTAAAAGACCAGGTCACAGCAAGTTCTCTCTCGACTGAATGCTTCCCCAAATCTGCAATCAGCTGAAGCTGCGTCTCCAGCTCACTTCAGCTGAGCTTCAATCAACAAATAACAAATTGTATTCGGTATAGAGCACGCATTCAGCCACAAGTGCAAAAAATTACAACAGAAAGAAACAAATTAGCAAGTTGTAATATAATTCAAAACTTAAAATTTGTATTTACAGACCGGCATGACCACACCATCACACGCACCTGCAAGAACCTGCACAACACGATCAAACCTCGAACACGACTTCCGAACACTTCCACACTGACACTGTAACAATACACAATCACACAAATAATGTTGAAGGAAAACACAGGCAGAAACAGTGAAAGAAGATGGTAGGATGGTAGAAGAATGGAACGGTCAAAAGAGCCTGCTTAGTCGCCGACCACTCGACTTACTGTCGCTACTGGAGCTACGTGATTGCTATTAGCAAGGTTCACGGATGATGTGTGTGGTTATTAAGCACCATTATTCAACCCTGTCCCTCTTACAGTGAAAAACAAATAGCGTTTGAATAAGAAACAGCACAATCTGAATAGCATGCCGTATGCCGTACGCATGTCGGACCATATGAAAAACATTGAAAAAGTCAGTCAAGGAAGTGAGATGCGAAAATATTCCAACAACTATAATAACCACATTTTAACTAATTTATTCATTTGAAATGTGTAGAGTAAATAGAGATGTATTCAATGAAGATGATGACGACAATGAAATGATGGCACTGAAATGCACTCTAGAAAACAAAACTTATAATAAACAATAAACACTTTGTGGCCTCGCACCAACCACAATTACAAATACACCACCAACACACGAACACCACCAACACTCACAACGCTCAAAACCAGACTGCTGGTAGCTCGCTTCAGCCACACGCACAGGCGTCACAGGTCACAATGTCAAAGTACACCGACCAATCAGCACACAGTACTCGAGTCACGTGACAAGCCAAGTCACATGAACACGCATACGCACACGCAGACATATACACGCACATACACGGTAACTCGCATTCATGGAAAAGAGCGGGCACACCATTCGCGCACTTGAACATACACATACATACAGACATACAAACACACCTACGCGGTTACACGATTTCATCACACTGTACATACACAATACGAATACCTATTACATGCCCCCATGGTGTTCACACCAATCAAATACAATACATAATCGAACCAATACAGCGGCAACAAAAACCTACACATGATACAGGCAATCAATAATTAAAACTAGTGCATAACATAGTCACGGTGCCAGGCAGGAGCTCTTCTCTGTCGCGTAGGGCGGCTGTGACTCACCGATTCACTGGCTTCTGCAGACAAAGCATCACCGTCGTCGCCGCTACGAGGTCTGAGGTCGCACACGTGACGCAACATGCCGTCCACCTCGACCACCTGGTCAGACGCCACCGCCGTAACACGACCCTCGACAGACGATTGAGTGCACCTCGTACCACTGTTGCGCACCCACACTGGATCACCGGTGTCAAATGCATCAGTTGTCTGACGCGGCGTCATACACGCTCCCTGTTCGCCCACAATATCACGCCATTGATAGTTGTACAGTACGTGTGCAGGCGTTCCCTTGCGGTCACTGAAAGGACTCGTATTATACAGATGCACAGCTTCACCGATGGAACAGTTCTTGCGAGCAGCAATCACCTTCACAGTGCGGTGATTCCTTTCTATAATACCATTGCCACTGGGTCTGTACGCCGCTCGAAATCGCACCTCTATACTCCACTTTGCTGCAAATGCTAGAAACTGCTGACTTCTGAATATAGTCGCATTGTCACACAATAGCTGAGTAGGGAAACCTCGCTCAAGGAACATCTCTTCAAGGTGTCTCGTGATATTATCAGAGTCTGATCGCCTCAGCAATCGCCACAAAGAAAATCTTGATGGTCCAGAGTCAATCACGGACAGATATTCTTGACCTTGAAAGTGTGTGACGTCTATAGCGAGTCTGTGCCATGTCTCTTCAACTGATAACTCACCTCTTGGCCATTTTCGAGGGGCAGGATCGATTGATTGGCAAGTGTTACAACTCGCCACCACGTTTTTCACTTGTCTTCTGGATACCGGAGAAGAACACTCCCTCCGCGCAAAAAATAGTGTTCTCCGCACGCCAGGATGTCCGGCACGCTCGTGAATTTTGCGTATGTTCACCGCGTCATCACGTGGTACAACGGTTGCCGCGGCAGAAGCATTTTCAGTCAGCCATTTCTGCGGCACACGAGTCAGCAAATCGACCCGGTTTTTCTTTGATGGTACCAGCTCCACATCAATTATC
This sequence comes from Sacculina carcini, assembly GCA_916048095.2. Classification (NCBI taxonomy): domain Eukaryota; kingdom Metazoa; phylum Arthropoda; class Thecostraca; family Sacculinidae; genus Sacculina; species Sacculina carcini. Next base: position 1,149,422 of record OU696595.1, read on the forward strand.
AATTCATGTTCGTCGGCTAATTGTTTTACTATGTTTAATCTTCGACGAATCAACAGCTCGATCTGTGCCTTGGTGCGCACCCGCGTCCTACCGCTCAAAATGTCGCTAATCCATCGACACACTGTGACAGAGTCGGATTTGATCAAGAGGTTGGTCATATTCCAGCTCACCGCCATATTGATCCCGCGAATTGCAGCGTCCAATTCCGCCATATTTCTGTGAGCTGTCTTGTCTGATCTCAACCACGAGGCGTCTTCAACAATATCTCCGTCGACTTCGAGCATAACTCCGAGTGCCAAAGAGCTCGCGTCGGTCCATATTGTTGCCTTTTTTGAGTTGACACTCCAGTGGCCTCCCACAGGATCTACTTGCCGCACTTGTTTGTCGATGAAGGCTAACATATCGCGAATTTGGTTATCGTCGTCAATTCGGTCGTCCCAGCCTTTTGTAAGCTGATTGGCTCGCCGTTTAGCAAACGCTGTCAAAATTCTTAGCGAGCCACAGACCGGCATGTGGCCTACCAGCTTACCGCACCACGAAAATACGTTTCGGCGCGTTAGATCTGCCGGTGGTGGGTCGATTTTGTTGTCTCGACTCCAAACCATATCTCCATTCTTTCTCGACACTCTCAGACCCAGCACACGAGCACCATCTCTCAGGTTGTCCGGTTTCTTGCTCACCAAACCATATTTTCCAAGATGACCACGCACCTTTTCCGCGCTGACTACATTGAGGTCAACAAAAATATCATCCAGATAAGCGGAAGTCCCTGCGCTCACACACTCATCTTGCTTCAACACATAATCCAGTATTGTCTGCGGAACGGCGGGTGCCACACTCAGACCGAAACCCATCCTCGTTGAGCAGTATCGCTTGCCGTCAAATATCACTGTCTGATATGGCCACAACTCCTTTTCGACGTGAATTTGCAGATATGCTTTTTCCAAGTCCAGCACTGCTGCATTACTGCCACGACGCCGCCACTGGCGCAGCTTATTTGCACACACATCAGCGGACCCTGTGTACGATGTAATGTGGCCGTTCAGCTCCCTGAAATCACACACGGGCCGGACTTTGTTCTTATTGGTCTGAATAACCGCCATGAGGGGGATTAAGCCTTTTGGAGGACCCATCTCCTGCTCATCGTACTCTCTTAGCCAGCCATTGCTTATCCACTTCTGAATTTCGTCTTCATACTCACGACGAGCACACTGCTTCACATTGTACGTAGCTACTCTGTTATGAAGGTAGTCAGGCTCAGTGGACCGCCATTTCCATGCAGCTTTCCATGTGAGATGTTGTTCGTCAAAATAAAGTGTAAAATCCTTCTGTTCCAACAATACACTTCTGGGTGCCGTAATCATCAATCCTGCAGCTGGCTCTATCAGAGACTGGCTTGTACACTGTCGGTGTGAATCGGTGGGTCCAAACTTGACCTGCCCATCTCCATTCACTGCGACACCACCAAAAGATCTTACACCATTCATACCAAGAACAAAATTGTAATTCAACGGACGAAAATTCACAACAATAGCTTCAACAATAACTACACGACCAAATGCGTCCCGCAGTCGCACACTTGTCACACCTTCACATTCTTGTCTTGACCCGTTGATCAGAACTAGATCAGTATACGCCTTAGATTGCTCGCTGCATAGTGCAGCGTATATCAAACATTTACTGCAGCCAGTATCAACCAAAACATCACAATGCACGCCATTGACACGCATGTGCGCCGTAGGAGCGGAGACGCTCAGTGATGCTGCGGAGAAGGAGCCGGCGCATTCGCTGCTTCTCCGTTGTCGTTTCCCGGACATCTTGGGCTTACATGACCGGTCTCACCACATCGGTAACATCGCACTACACGGGTGTTACCATCTTTGATCAAATTGTCTCTGTGAAAAGATCCGGCGCATCCCCTGGCAAAATGGCCTGATTCTCCACACTTGAAACAGATGACATCTCGACTTGGGCGATTTGTACGGCTACCGGATGATCCTTTGCCAACGGTCGCAGCTGCTACATTGATTGTGCGGCAATTATCTGCAACAAGCATTCTTGCTCTTTCCAACAACTGATGCAAGCTGAGAGTCTCTATCCTTGCACTGCTTCTCAGAGATGACCTCACGTGCTCAGGTAACCCAAAAAGAAACGCTCCTGATATAGTTTTTTCGCTCATGCCTCCCGCAATTTGAGCAAGCCTTTTTATGTCTGCCAGATATGTATCCACTGGTTCGCACGGCTGCAAGCGACGACGCTGCAGCAGCTCGTACGCTGTGAACGAATCGACATCAAAAGCGTCGCGCAATGTCTTCTCCACTGTTTCGATGTCAAACTTGTCGTTCTCGGGAATCTTATCATACACTTTGTATGCGTGACCGAATAGTCTCAGTGGTACAACTGAAACCAGGTCCCGCACTCCATGCAGACGACAGGTCCACTTGAGACAACTTAGCCACTCTGATACGTTTTCACCGGCGTCACCACGAAATTCCGGAATCAACTTCACGTCGAAAGACGACTGGACATGCAGAGGAGCCGTCGATTCTTCGATAGACATTGGGATGAATATAGCCGAAATAGCTTGTAGAGTAAATAGAGATGTATTCAATGAAGATGATGACGACAATGAAATGATGGCACTGAAATGCACTCTTGAAAACAAAACTTATAATAAACAATAAACACTTTGTGGCCTCGCACCAACCACAATTACAAATACACCACCAACACACGAACACCACCAACACTCACAACGCTCAAAACCAGACTGCTTGTAGCTCGCTTCAGCCACACGCACAGGCGTTACAGGTCACAATGTCAAAGTACACCGACCAATCAGCACACAGTACTCGAGTCACGTGACAAGCCAAGTCACATGAACACGCATACGCACACGCAGACATATACACGCACATACACGGTAACTCGCATTCATGGAAAAGAGCAGGCACACCATTCGCGCACTTGAACATACACATACATACAAACATACAAACACACCTACGCGGTTACACGATTTCATCACACTGTACATACACAATACGAATACCTATTACAAAATGATAAATTTATTATTTATGTGTTGAATGATTATATCCGTTTGATAGCCATAATAAATATTATTTTACATATTATACAAAACAGTGATCTATTATCTTGTATGTAGCAAATATAAGACCAGATAACATTAACCAGAACAACTTTCAATTGTTTGACTATTTACTGATTCAGGTGAGACGTGGTCTGCTTTGCTTCAAGGTGAACTAACTACAGCACACAATTTACCACACACACACACGCACACACACACACACATGAAAGCCTGAAATTTACTGCAATTTGTTGTCTAGCATTTTTGGGCCGGACTGCAATAACAAAGACGTATCGAGTCAACTTGATCGAGTCTGGTGAGGCCAGCGGACAGGAAAACTTCACGTATGAATAAATGCGTTGTTTGAATCTATCTTTTCGATGATTACCGACTGTTATATATTGTTCCCTGAATGTTCGCCAATGTCTGACTGAGTGACACCAGACTGGCAAGATTCATAATCTAAATTGGCAAGTGACAGTATTTATTCACAATACGCACGTGCATTTACTAAAAACTTGACAATTAATTTGCACCACTTTAAGCTCATTATAATCATTATTATTGTTAAAATCACTAGCAAGGTGAAAATGCGAAGAACGTGGGAGAACAAATTTGCTAAAATGCATTTGTCAAATAGCCACAGTCCAGTTGCTTTTCAAGGAAATTGTTGCCGAATTAAGGATAGCAAGTGTTACAAAACGTAGCACACATTCAATTTCTGATCGCCAAAACATCAGAGAATATAACGAAAACAGCGCCTTGATTGTATATGTCTCATTTTGCGGGTTTCTACTATATTTGCATGAGAGTATGCGTGCATATGTTTATGTATGAGTGGAGTATTGGTGTTTGTTATGTATATATGTGCGTGTGTGAGCGATTGGCGATGTTTGTATGCGTGTTTGCTGTTGTGTTCATGGCGAGTTGTGTTTGACTGTGTAATTGGTGTTGGTGAGTTGTGTGTTAGCGCGTGGTTCTTGTGTGTACAGGCGTGTTTTGTGAACAGTGTTGTAGTGCGACTTGTCATATTGGTTCACTCATTCTCATCCATATATCACAAACTATTTTGACATAGAAGATTTGAAATTACCGACTTGGTTTCAAAATATGTGTTATTGTTACTGTTGTGCGTTCAACATTGTTGCAATTGTTGTCGTGTGTGTCAGTGTAGATATTGTTACTTGTTAGTGTTATTATTGTTGATGCGCAACTACACAACATTCACATGACCGCGCATCTGAATGCTAACAAAATATTTTATGAATATGATTACAATGATTTTTATTTGCCTTAATTTTTAACATGTTCCCACAGATCGTGTATCTGCAGTGGACGGTAATAAACCCACTACTTCACCTATTTATATATATAGCATTAAAACCCGCCCGTTGTGCGGAGGAATTCATAAAATGGAATTAATATTCATAAAAATTCATATTCATAAAAAATATTCCAAATTAAAAAAGAAAATGAAAACTCATAAGTGTCTTACTCAATAGAAAAGTCCAAGTGTGAATATTTTTATTTTTATTTTGACATAATATTTTCCCTCAACCCGCCTCATATATAAACCAACCCATTGTGCGGAATAATTCAGAACACAAACACGTAACAAACAATGAAAATCCTAGCATGTAAACTCGCCCGTCGTGCGAAACAGTTCATACTATTAAATTTGTATTCAATTCATGAGAGAAAAGGAATATGAATTAAAAAAGAGTTGAGTAAACCCATACAAAAGTCTAAATTTCTATATTTTCATATATATTTTCACAAAATAGTTTGCCTAAACCGCCTCATATTTATACATGCCCGTCGTGCTGAATAATTCAGAACTCAGACACGAAACAATGAAAAATGACTACACTTTTTCATCATAATGTTTCCAAAATATTTTAATAACTTAATATCACCGTCTAGCATTGAAACCCGCCAGTTGTGCGGAGCAATTCATAAGATGACATTCATATTTAATTCATAAACATATTGCAAATTAAAAAATAAAACAGATATACTCATTAAAATCTTACTCAATTGAAAAGTCTAAATTCAATTATATTTTTTGACAACATATTTTCCTTCAGCCCGTCTCATATTTAAACCCGCCCGTCGTGCTGAACAATTTATAAAATAAAATGCATATTCAATCCATAAAATAAAATGCATATTCAATCCATAAAATAAACTGAATACAAATTAAAAAGCAAAACATTTAACATTTTCCCTCGAACAGCCTCATATTTAAACCCGCCCGTCGTGCGGAACAATTAAGCCCCAACACCAATGGTTCTTTATATATAAACCAACTAATGACAACTAACTAACTAATATTCAAATGGTTCTTTATTATATAATAATGGTTTTTTATTTAATGGTTCTATATGGTACAATAATTCAGTAGTTTACTTTGTTCCCAGTAGCATTTTACCCGCCCGTCGTGCGGAACAATTAAGCCCCTGATCTATACCATTGAACCCGCGCAATTATGTCACCTCATATTCAAGCATACACACACAGACAGACAGATAATTTCTTCTTTATGTATATATATATACCATTGAACCTGCGCAATTATGTCACCTCATATTCAAGCATACATACACAGACAGACAGATAATTTCTTCTTTATGTATATATATGGCATTAAAACCCGCCCGTTGTGCGGAGCAATTCATAACATGAAATTCATATTCAATTCATAAAAAATATGGAAAAATAAAAATGAAATAGGGTACACTCATAAAAATATTAATCAATTGAAAATTATAAGTTTAATTATTTTTATTTCGACACAATATTTCCCCTCAGTCCGCCTGAGTCATTTTTAAACCTGCCCGTCGTGCTGAATAATTCAGAACTCGAACACGATCCGTTCTGCATCTTGAAGTCATATCCATTGGTTTTGTGTATGGATTAATTCTACAGGGTAAATTGAACGTTCTATTGTCTATAGTTGCTGCCCGCGGAACATTTTTATTTTAAAAAAAAAACCTTTTTTTAAATGAACCATTTGAAAAAATGATCTAAAAACACTTTTTTAAACCCACCCGTCGTGCGGAACAATTCATACAATAAAATTCATATCAAATCCATAAAATATAATGAATACAAATTGAAAAGCAAAAAATGTAACCTATAAATATCTTAACCAATAGAAAAGTCTAAATGTGAATATTTTTGTTCTTATTTTGACAAATATTATCCCTCAACCCGCCTGATATATAAATCTGCCCGTCGTGTGGTATAATTCAGAACACAAACACGAAACAAACAATGAAAGATGATGAAATCTTTTCATCAGACTGTTTCCAAACTATATTTATTACTTAACATCATTCCCCAATATCATTTGCTTAAGTACTATTTCACTTTTACCGCTATAATATTTATTGTTAAAATTTATATATTTTCCGCTATCATTAAAACCCAATATAACCTGAGTCAAACCTACCCAACCCAACCCAACCATTCAATCTTGACCGCTCTCAGCCTAGTCTGAGGTGATTTAACTTATTAGTTTGTGATCACAAAATATACTGATGCGATCATAATTTGTAATCAGAAGACTGAGATGATCTACCCCAGGGGTCCCAAACACGCGGCCCACCAATACTTTTCTCTCAACCCGCCAATATAGTATCGGGACCAAACTGTAAGGTAGCTAAATTCACATTTGTTGCATAATGCGATATAATTTTACACCATTATCATATTATCTCATAATTCCCGGTTAATGCTTCCACTAATGCATCATATTCATACAGTTGTTATTTTTTGGATTACACCGATAATACAGCCCTTGATATTACAGCCGATATTATATTATGCAATCTATATTCTGCTACGTATTATTCCTAATACATATATCATCAAATCGCAAAATATATTTAAAGGTTCACATCATTCTCCAAAATCATTTGCTTAAGAGCTATTCTACTTTTATCGCTAGAATATTTACTGCTAGCAAAATATCATATACCTCGCTATCATTTAAACCCACTCTTTATAGATACATTTAATTCGCCCGTCGTGCGGAACAGTTCATAAAATATAATTAATATTCAATTCATAAAAAAATTAGTGCAAATTGAAAAAGAAAAACAAACCCACAGGAAAGTTATAGCTAATATAAAAGTCTAAATGTGAAATTTATGTTTCAATTTAGAAAACATGTTTTTCCACAACACTATCAAAACAATGCAATCTTCTGTCATCTCTATAATTCCAGGTTAATGCTTCCGCTAAAACAGCATAAGTTGGCATTACATGATATTGCAGCCCATATCCTTATGCAACTTATGCTTATGCAACTTGAAATTAAACCAATTAAATTACACAGTTAAATTCAGTAGTTTACTTTGTTCCCAATAGCATTTTACCCGCCCGTCGTGCGGAACGTTATTGAGGACAATAAAGCCTTTATATTCAGTAGAGTGTAGCATTAATTAAACTGTACGCAATAAAACCACACCATCCATGCTTGGAGATAATATGATGAATTCTTAATTGTGATTGGGCTTCAGTGAAATTTAATCGGTGTATATTCCTGTGAAATCGCAAGTGCGCATAATAGCTGTCAAATTGGCAACATGATAATTTGACTTTACACCGCCGTAACTTCCTTCAGATACACTTTGTAAAATTACAAATTATACCGTATTGTAGAAAACAAGATTTCTAGCACGATGGTATAATTTATTTTTATGTTTAACAAATAGTTACTGAGAAATAGTAGAAAAATTAATTAATTTTATTCGGCCGGTGTTCAAGTGAAATTTTGGATGTATTTGAGAATTTTGCCAATTTTACACGTTTTTTGTATCATTTGTGGGTATAAATTATAGCTTATCTTGTAGAACACAAAATTATCTGCACAGTAGTATATTCCTGTGTAATCGCAAGTGCGTAAATTATGATTGGACTTCAGTGAAATTAAATCAGTGTATATTCATGTGTAATCGCAAGTGCGCATAATAGCTGTCAAATTGGCAACATGACAATTTGACTTTACACCGCCGTAACTTCCTTCAGATACACTTTGGAAAATTAAAAATTATACCGTATTGTAGAAAACAAAATTTCTAGCACGATGGTATAATTAATTTTAATGTATGACAAACAGTTCCTGAGAAATGGGTATAAAAATGAATAAATTGTAGTCACCCGGTGTTCAAGTGTAATTTTGGATGTATTTGAGAATTTTGCCAATTTTACACGTTTTTTGTATCATTTGTGGGTATAAATTACACCTTTTCTTGTAGAACACAAAATTCTCTACACAGTAGTATATTCCTGTGTAATCGCAAGTGCGCATAATAGCTGTCAAATTGGCAATATGTCCTTTTGACTTTACACCGCCGTCACTTCCTTCAGATACACTTTGGAAAATTAAGAATTATACCGCATTTTAAAAAATACAATTTCCAGCACGATGATATAATTTATTTTAATGTGTGACAAATAGTTCCTGAGAAATAGGTAGAAAAATGAATTAATTTAGGCGCCCGGTGATCAAGTGTAATTTTGGATGTATTTGACAATTTTGCCAATTTTACACATTTTTTGTATCATTTGTGGGTATAAATTTTAACTTTTCTTGTAGAACACAAAATTATCTACACAATAGTATAATTTTTATAGCTGTACCATTGCTGGTTTATGAGGAATAGATAGGGGAATATTTACCAAAACATTCACGGTTTCCAGTGCTAATTTTGCATTTTTGACTTTGTCATTTTGACTTCACACCGCCGTAATTTTTTTTCAATACACTTTGGAAAATTAAAAATTATACCGTGTTGTAGCAAACAAAATTCCCAGCATGATGGTATTATTTATTTAGTTGTGTGATAATTAGTTTTTGATACATAGAGAAAAAAGTATAGAAAATCGGACGCGTGGAGTATAAATATAATTTTGAATATAGATTGAAATTTTGTCATGTTTACATCTTTTATGTTCTATTTTTGGATATGAATTATAACCTATCTTGTAGAACAGAAAATTTTCTACACAGTGGTATAATCTGTTTGGCTGTACCATTTCTGGTTTATGAGGAGTAGATGGCAGAGCATTGACCACAATTTTCGCATTTTTCAGGGTTCATTTTGTCTTTTCACCGATATAACTTTTTTTGATTTCATTTTTGAAATTTAAAATTTAATCTAAAGTGTAGACAAGAAAATTTCCAACGTGATGGTATAAATTGTTAGCGGGTAGGCTGAGTGGTGGTCGAATAATAGCTGATAGAAAATGGACCAAGGAGGGTCGAACACACACACACACACACACACACACACAGACACACACACAGAGGATCTCTTTTATATATATAGATATATATATATATATATATATATATATATATATATATATATATATATATATATATATATATATATATATATATATATATATATATATATATATATATATATACTAGCATTTAAACCCGCCCGTTGTGCGGAACAATTCATAAAACTAAATTCATATTTAATTAGTAAACATATTGCAAATTAAAACAACATATTGCAAATAGATTATAGTAAATCCATAGAAATCCTAATCAATTTAAAAGTCTAAATTTAATTATTTTGTATTGTTATTTTGACAAAATACTATCCCTGAACCTGCCTCATATTTAAGCCTGCCCGTCGTGTGGAATAATTCAGAACTCGAACACGATCCGCTCTGGACCTTGAAGTCAAATTCGTTAGTTTTGTATATGAACTCGTTTTACACGGTGAAATTAAACGTTATATTGTCTACAGTTGATGCCCCCGGGAAATTATTATCTCATAAACATGATCCATCGCTTCGTTCACGTTTGAAGCCCCTGATCAATACCATTGAGCCCGCGCAGTTAGGTCACCTCGTATTCAAGCATACACGCACACAGACAGACAGATAATTTCTTTTATATTTATATATAATTTCTTTTATATTTATACTAGCATTAAAACCCGCCCGTTGTGCGGAGGAATTCATAAAATGGAATTAATATTCATAAAAATTCATATTCATAAAAAATATTCCAAATTAAAAAAGAAAATGAAAACTCATAAGTGTCTTACTCAATAGAAAAGTCCAAGTGTGAATATTTTTATTTTTATTTTGACATAATATTTTCCCTCAACCCGCCTCATATATAAACCAACCCATTGTGCGGAATAATTCAGAACACAAACACGTAACAAACAATGAAAATCCTAGCATGTAAACTCGCCCGTCGTGCGAAACAGTTCATACTATTAAATTTGTATTCAATTCATGAGAGAAAAGGAATATGAATTAAAAAAGAGTTGAGTAAACCCATACAAAAGTCTAAATTTCTATATTTTCATATTTATTTTCACAAAATAGTTTGCCTAAACCGCCTCATATTTATACATGCCCGTCGTGCTGAATAATTCAGAACTCAGACACGAAACAATGAAAAATGACTACACTTTTTCATCATAATGTTTCCAAAATATTTTAATAACTTAATATCACCGTCTAGCATTGAAACCCGCCAGTTGTGCGGAGCAATTCATAAGATGAAATTCATATTTAATTCATAAACATATTGCAAATTAAAAAATAAAACAGATATACTCATTAAAATCTTACTCAATTGAAAAGTCTAAATTCAATTATATTTTTTGACAACATATTTTCCTTCAGCCCGTCTCATATTTAAACCCGCCCGTCGTGCTGAACAATTTATAAAATAAAATGCATATTCAATCCATAAAATAAAATGCATATTCAATCCATAAAATAAACTGAATACAAATTAAAAAGCAAAACATTTAACATTTTCCCTCGAACAGCCTCATATTTAAACCCGCCCGTCGTGCGGAACAATTAAGCCCCAACACCAATGGTTCTTTATATATAAACCAACTAATGACAACTAACTAACTAATATTCAAATGGTTCTTTATTATATAATAATGGTTTTTTATTTAATGGTTCTAATGGTACAATAATTCAGTAGTTTACTTTGTTCCCAGTAGCATTTTACCCGCCCGTCGTGCGGAACAATTAAGCCCCTGATCTATACCATTGAACCCGCGCAATTATGTCACCTCATATTCAAGCATACACACACAGACAGACAGATAATTTCTTCTTTATGTATATATATACCATTGAACCTGCGCAATTATGTCACCTCATATTCAAGCATACATACACAGACAGACAGATAATTTCTTCTTTATGTATATACTAGCATTAAAACCCGCCCGTCGTGCGGAAGAGCATTCATAAGAATAATGTAGCAAATACAGAACATATTACAGTTTAACTGGAAGAATACTTGTAAATATATATTGTCAGTCAATTGTAGTATAGAGATATTCCCTTCAAATGAATGAGCGATATTTGAAAAAATGAAACACGACTAAAGAATGGCAATAGAATTTAATAGAAATGCCCAAATGTGTGATGCTTCATTTTCGAGTATATTAATTTTACTATGAAGCTCTGCCACAGCACCTTGCACCTACATTATGTTTGAGTTGGTCAACACAGTTATGTTTTAGTCAGACTATGATTGAAGTTGTAACAGCATCAAACACTAACCTTTCCATATAACCAGCAGCCAGTCGATCAAGAACACAATTGTTTTTATGTCATGATACTCACTGCACTTGTCACGGACTATTCAAACATTACCGAACACGCTAGTAATTGTGGTGCTATCAGGCATTGTTAAGATTGCGGTTGAGAAGTCAATAAACAGTATGAACATTCTGAACTATATTTAACACATATGCCTAACACATGAATTATTACACAAACATAACATAAACGCATTATACACACATCATACAAACGACATGAAATCAACATTTATATCAATTGATTGATCATCAGAGACAAATATAATCAATCATCAACATTCAATGACATTATACATGTATAACATTCAGCGAAATTAAACCATTGCAACATTACATCAAGCCATGTGTACAATGAGCCCGATGACATACATTTACACTGCGCATGATCGCATACAGTGTAAACGATTATATACAAATACATTTTCATCATAACACTTACATGGCATTATAACAATTACATGGCATCATAACATTGACAATACATTAACATTGTAACATAGCACAGTACATGGGCGGGCTCAGAGTGAGAGGCAGTGGGATCATGGAACAAACAAAATATGTATATATACTGCATGGTGGTGATACAATACATCCCTCGAATCAAACTGTATGGAACCGACCTCCACGCGGTAGTATGCATTAACAGTACAATGATATTCAATAAAATACATTCAATAACAATACACATGATGTGACTGTTGAAATTCAAACAGCAGCACATCATTGCTGCACGTCACACAGCATCACGAAATAAGACCCAGTCCGAATAATCTACGTACAATGTGTGACAATTCAGCACAGTGATGTTGAACTGCCCGACCAGCCAATATAAGCCAACAAAGACCCTGGTCACAGCACGCAAGACAATCGAAGAATCGGCCACATTGAATTGAAATTGTCCTTCATCCTCTCAATCCGTCACACGGGGGTCAGCTGCCGTCATTCACAAACCCAATTACACAGATGAAGCACTTCCTCTTTTTTGTCTAGAATGCATGTCTGGTATGTGGTTTTTGTACTGCAAGAAGTCAAGAGTGAGACACCGGGTAATGCATGGCAAGTCAGTCTAGTAGTTGAGCGGCTATGTTGCAGGCTATGTGAGTCAAAAGTCACGGCTGGACTGCATGACGAGGAGAAACACTTGAGCTCGTCTCTCAGAAATGTGTCGCATTCACTTCATCATCATTGTTTTCACTCAAATCAATGATGAAACTGGAATGAAAGCAACGCAAACGCTATAAATTGTGTGACTATCGCACTCATGCACCATGATCATCACGAGACACTTTTTATAACGGCTCCCGTGTGCGCGCAGTCGTGACCGCACGCCAGTGGCAGGTCAACTTCAGACAAGAGGCCACATACTAATTTCTTCACCGAGTCATGGGCCAAACTACAATTTAAGCGATGTCGTTATTAACAGGTTATTAAGATCTAGTACACTAACCTACAAATCACAATTCAACACCTAATCACAATTCAATGTGCCACAACTGATGCTTGACAATTTGGCGAATCTTATGCCACTTGGCGGGTCAGATGAAATGATCTGGCGGACTACGCGTTGAGCGTTTAAGCCGCTCCCACTGAGTTGGCCCAGACGTGGCGAGACGGATCACGCTCCGTGGCAAGAAAACACGCCAGAACACATGAATGTTGTGCAGGATCCTCCACATATCGATGAGATCTGCTACACAGGTTCAAGCGCTCAATCAAGACAAATCTAAGCAAACAATCTGTCAACAACAATTGTTTCCAGTTGCCATCGCACGGAGCAAATAAAGTTCACATAAGTGGGCATAATTGCACACTCAAACTTCAAGGATGAGATCATCACAAGATGGTCATGCCACCTCCATGATGGAAGCACTAAGCACCAACAAACATATCTCATAAGGGGCAATCAAGTTGAAACGCATCAATTACAACTGCTGCTTAAGGGTTACAATTAAGTGATTAGTTAAATTGGAATTTAGAAACATTTTTGTTTTGGTGGACTGTATGGAAATTACCGCGTCTTACTGCACATGAAAATAATACGGTACAGTTATCATAGCACGTGATGTTGATATATTGATAGGTTAAAATATGCAGATGCATGTGAGCAGTGTCTTTTCTTAGAAACTACACTATGCAAAAGTTTTTTTTCATCTTGTGATTATTCAAAGTAATTTAGAGAATGATATTAGGATTTTCCCCACTTATAAGCGAAAACGTACCTATAATATGTTTATATTGACCAATTAGTTTGGGCCGAAAACCCAGTATACGCCAATTAGTCACTAATTGTCCATCAGAATGGATCAAATTTAGTAGTTTGATATTGTGACAGTAGAGATGGATATATCTTTTTCACTCTAATTCAAGACGGAAAAATTAATATCTGTGGTTAGTCATTTTTTGAGAATTTGATAATTAAATATTTATATTTATTCTCGTTTCTGAATATACAGAGTACAGCTGCTCATCCCCGGCTGACATGTAGGTTTCGCGGATGATATATACAATTTTGCACTTGTTGATATTAAGTCATGTCGTTTCGATGATGCAGACACAACACTGCATCCTAATGTTTTGCGGGAGACGTCCTACGATATCACGTCACTGACATCATTCATTGATGATAATGTTCCCAGACTGCTTCCTCAGCAACGATCTGCCTATACGGCAATAATTGATGATGTCACCCACAAAAGTGGTGGACTGTATTTCATTGATGCGCCTGGGGGAACAGGCAAAACGTTTGTCATCAATCTTTTGCTGGCTACAGTTCGTCAAAGGAGAGACATTGCTGTGGCGGTGGCAAGTTCGGGAATCGCTGCCACATTGTTGCCTGGTGGTCGCACCGCCCACACGACTTTCAAAATTCCAATTAATCTCGACACAAATGATGAACCAGTATGCAATATCAGTAAGAACTCAGAGACGGCGGAGCTCTTCAAAAGATGCGCACTGATCATCTGGGACGAAGCGACAATGTCTCACAAAAAGTCTCTCGAGGCAGTCAACAGGACATTGATGGATATACGCGACTCAAATATGTTGATGGGAGGCATCACAGTAGTGTTGGCCGGTGATTTTCGGCAAATATTACCCGTTATTCCTCGAGGAACGAAAGCTGACGAGGTTGCAGCATGTCTCAAATCATAGATTCTCTGGAGACACGTGAAAATCATGCAATTCTCCACAAATATGAGAGCGCAATTACACGGGGACCACATGGCTGAAGCTTTTGCGAAAACATTGTTGCAACTCGGAGAAGGTGAGCTAGGCGTGAGTGAAGAAGGGTGTGTTCAAACTGGTTCTTTTGGTACACCTGTGTCATCGGTCAATCAACTCGTCAACACTGTCTTCCCCAATGTGACCACAAACTACACCGACACCAACTGGCTGTGCGAGCGAGCGATTTTGGCGCCCAAAAACTCAACAGTCAACGAAATAAATGAAAACTTGATGAGGCGTTTGCCAGGCGCCGAATTCACGTTCACATCAATCGATTGTGTCGTGCACGAGTCTGAGGCAGTTAATTATCCTGTAGAATTTCTCAACTCTCTCGATATTCCTGGACTTCCTTCTAACAAACTTACTTTGAAGGTACGCTCACCAATTATGCTCATGAGAAACCTCTCACAACCTGAGCTTTGCAATGGCACCAGACTTGTCGTGAAAAACCTCACCAGAAATGTTATTGAGGCCAAAATAATTACTGGATCAGGAAAAGGACAGTGTGTTTTCATACCTCGAATACCACTTATCCCATCGAATACTCCGTTCGAGTTCAAACGCATTCAATTTCCAGTGCGCTTATCCTTTGTCTTGTCTATAAACAAATTGCAGGGACAAACACTCAAGGTATGTGAACTACAATTGGAAGAGGGTTGTTTTTCTCATGGTCAACTGAACGTTGCAGCTTCACGAGTTGGCAGTCAGAGTAATTTACACGTTTATGCTCCAGGAAACATGACCAACAATGTAGTGTACACAGAAGTTTTAAGGCAAATATAATAGGCAAAACACTCATCAGCTTGACACACTAATACTATATTATATGTACACTACAATCAGCTGTTAAACACAGCATCAATACAATCAACAATAATATTAGTAATATTGTCACAGGCAAATAGTGACATTGACAGAGTGCAAGTACAAAAGATACACAGGTTGAGATATATGTGTTTAGTTAGGAAGATGAGAGCAATTTAAACAAAGAGCCAAATGCAAGCCAGAATACTACACATTAAATACAAATATACATCCACTTATCCAGTTGACACACCATTTCATCAAATATACAATTTCCAAGTATTTATTAACATTTATCATTAATTATTCACAATTAAAAACAATTATTCAATGTAATTGTAGGTGCGCAGGGCATTTGGCTCTAACCAACTCGTGAAGCAGTAACGTCCTAGCGTATATATTTCCATTGCATTCCATACAGGGGAGTAATGTGTAGGAAGGGCGGAGGAAACCTAGGCCCGGACGCCTACTCTACAGTGGCGCCAATTATGTCTATAGAAAGGATATTTAAATATTATCATAAAACATCATTTAATCGTTTCAATTTGTAATATGGACATAATTACAATTCTTGCCTTCATTCATTTTATTACTCCTGCAATGACAAAACATTTGCGCGGTCGATTCAGAACAGATACTGCAGACAGTGTTGCTAACTTTTTTCGGGTAGAGGGATAGAACAGAAGACAGCGGCATTAATCCAAGGGGGTGCCAACTCTGCTGAATTATGGCTTCCCCCTCGGACATAGCAGTACAGGGAGGGAAGAAGCAGAGGGTCCGCTTTTAGTCGCCTCTTACGACACGCAGCGGGTACGGCCGCAGTATTCTTATCCCCTGACCGCAGGGTCTCTTGCTCACGAAGACAATGGCGGCGTATTTCTGCCTATATTACAACCGCATTCAGTCAAGCAATTTTGAATCGTACATTATCTTACTCCGAGTCTCAACAAGTTGTCTATAAGGAACAGCATTGTGGTTGATACATTTACCAACGCTCATTGTGATTATTGCGATTTTCAACATGAATCCTTTGAATGTACGGATGAAGACATTGCGCATTCAAGTCACTTTCGAACTCCATAAATGGCGCGTAACTATCTGAATCACCGACCATCACAACGTGTTGCGAACGTTTCAACTGCATGTGGATCTTGCAATCGTTACCAACAGCGTATATCTTGCAATACCAGTTGACTACCTCAGAGCATTTGTGCCGAATTCAATTTTCAAGTAGATTTTCAATGCACATTTTCTGAGCTCAACTGTGTCCTCTGATATTGTGTACACTTCAGACTGTGTTCGTAATAATTGGAGATATATATCGTGTGGATGTGTCGACATCCAGCTATGTGGACAGCGGCTCGCTCCTTGATGCGCTCCAACAATTTCTTCCTCTGACAAAACCTAGCCAGTGAATTGTCTGTGACAAACACGCATGTAAAATATCCACACTTTTCGATGGGTGTACACATCTTTGAAGATCAGCGCTGCGGAACAATGCTGGAAGACATTCCTCATGAGCTGTTTCTGATGCCAAATCTAATTGACGTGATGTCGTGTGATGTCAACCACAATCAAGTCCGTGTGAAAAGTTTATTCACTTGATACACGTGTTCGTGATATCATTTTTAATGAGTAGGATATTTGTGATAATATTATTAATTGGATAATATTTTGAGATAATGGGATAATATTTTTAATGAGTACGTTCACCAGTTTGGTCATGTGCTAACCATCAGACTGTTTTTATTTCTGTGTTTGGTTTCTCCTTGTGTTATGACTGTTTCGTCGTATCGCATGTGTTGATGGGAATAATATAATTCAGTAGGTTACTACGTTGCTAAAACGCCAATCATCATTATAGTCAAATTAGCTGCTGTGACTGCTGGACTTATGGATGTCTTCATTTAGACATCATTATGTACAGTTTAACTGCTCACGTGACTCATAACTTGCTGAAACCTGACCAACCGCTATAAAGCTCGTAATTACAATTCAATTCGCTTGTAATTTCATTTAATTCCTGTCTATGAAATATTATAATATACTTCAACATATTAACTTCAATTAAAAATTGGCAATTCGAAAATGTTCCGGAGATATTTGGCATGTATGGTATGAGTCGAACACTAATGGAGAAGTGAGGCATTTATTATAGTTTATCAGTCGATTGCGATGTTGTTTGATGCACGTACTCACTCTTACTTTGCTTTCTTTGCACTTTGCTCTTGTTTACATTCCTTGTTAGATACTTTGATTCTAAATTTCAGTTTTTTACCCCGTTAACGAAATAGGACCAAGTTCAAATAAATGCAAAATACGTAACAATCACGAAATACAAATGGCCACTATGAGCCATGAAAGGCAGCTCTGAAAATTTTTGGATTTACAATTTAGTCACATTACGGCATATATTGTGAAGTTTGAATAGAACGCTTAAACATTTTCTAAGTTGAATCGAGCATAGCCCTGTAATATTTTGTTTACAGTTAATATATAATTATGTGATTTGAACTTACTGTTGAAGCGTTCGAGTACGTCGTCATGATTTACGCATGAATGATAGAAGTAACTTGATAGCAGAAACCAGTCTTAGGTTGTACATGCCATGAAAGCATGCACGAGTATTTGATCATACATTATACATTTTCACCCACTATACCTTTACAAAATCAATTTCGGAATAATCAATATCGATTTCGGAATAATCAACAGCAATGGTGTATATTTACAGCGTATATGTAAATGATATATGTATATTTTATAAGCCCTGATCTTGCCATGTATATTAGTATACTTAATTTTCATATCATTCCCATTATTGAGTTTGGTTGTATGATAAAATACTTTCCACAATAATAATTCATTTATTAACGATACAACGATTTGAATAGCAATATACATGTATAGCACTACATAACAATAAGCAACAAAAATAACCTAAGTTTAACATTGAACAAATCATTTTAAAGAATAGTATCTTCTCTATTGACCGCAACAGTAATAAAATATAATAAATCTTTGAACATGCACAATTATTATGAGACCAAGTTCTGCGGATATTAGTTGAATGACGCTTCTGATAACCTCTCCTAATGTGTTTAATCGAAAATCATTCTTAGGTAAGGTTTATCTTAGAACAGCCACGTTTTTGACGTCAGACTTAAGAGATGACCACTGTTTTTCAATGGCACAAACATCAAGGAAAAAGGTGGTAAACGCAATTAATGATGCATTGAGAATTCAGCTTCTTCGAATAAAGATTTGACTTCAAAATGACAAAGAGCATTAGTAATAATGAGCAATACTCCAGTGTGTAATCTGAAGAAAGCCTCTCGAAGACACTTTCGAACAGTGGCGGCGCCAAGGGGGGATCCAGCTCCCCGAAAATATGCCAACCCCCCTAAGTCACACCGAAAATCATAACCATGGACAATACAATTTCTTACCGCTGTAAATGAAATGGTGTAATTATGGCTCAAGTTCGAGGATTGAATCAGTGTGCCCAGTCCCTTATTATAATATTATGTAGTCAGCGTTTGAGTGTAGCTCTTCATGCTCCGCCAAGTCCCCTCAACTTTTTCCTTAGCCCCCCTCAGCTCCCCATCGGGACAAATCCTTGCGCCGCCACTGCTTCCGAATAAACCCCTTGGCGATACTCATATTAAATCTTCCACGCCTGATTTAGTGCTAAATCAACACGATCCTACTGATAAATACGATCAAATACACGTTGGCTCCTCAAATTCCTGCTGATATTGCTGAACATCTGGTTCTTCTTGTTGATCTTGCAATATTTCTTGAGATACAAAAATTGAAATTGGTTTCATATAAGAACAATATGGCAAAAGTTTGAGGTTCGTATTGAGGAAGCTGCATAACAAAATCTATTGTTTTCATGATTATTAGCATGCTCGGCTTCAAATCTAACTTTTTATAGTGAGCATTAATCCATCTAAATGACGTCTCACATATTCAGTACTAACATTGTACAGCTCAAAACGTCCCCACACAGCCGCTGTCAGCTCTTTCAGCTTAATTTTATGATTTGTTGACTTCAATAATTCCAGGTGTTCTGATGCAATTTTGTAATGACTAATTCCTCTTTTTTTCTTATACCCATCAAATGTGCAATTAATCCAGTCGTATGCAGTAGACCGGTGATTCCCAAAGTGTATGTGGTGAATAACAATGTGGTAGGCGGGCGGCAGGGTGGCATGAAGAACAATTGTAATTTACCGTTTCTCCTTTCCAAGCAAAGAAGCCGACAGAAAATTACTGACCGCGGGCATCTACGACTTCTTAGTGAATTGCAGCCTGATGTTGAGAAGCTGATGTCCTGCACCAAGCACATCCATCCCATTAATATCTGGTGAGAGACAATGAACGTTGCTGGCGGAAGGCTTATGTACTATTCCATACTGCTGAAACGGTAAGAGTTGCAATAAAATTGGTTGATTAAATTTGGTTTAATTTGTGAAATACAAATTTCTGTTTGTTTCCATATGTGTGGGTGTGGGGTGGGAGGCACTGGGAATTTACCGGGGAGCCAATGAACGCCAGTTTGGGAACCACTGCAGTAGACTGTTTCACATGGAGGTTTGCTGCAGTCTTTACAGTTTCCACTACGGTTACGGTTAAAATCGTCACAAAATCGCATTTTTTCATGTAAGAGCTTCTCGACAGACAGATAATGACATCAATATTATTGAGCAATAGTGCGACGACAATATTACAGCTATGCTGAGATGACTATACAGAAATATATTGAAATGGGTTTACGTTAATGCTTGTCCAATATTAGCTGATAATATGCATATTGATGAAAAGATCTTCAGTCAAAATAGCTCAGGTTGAATGGTCCTAAATCAGTGTTGATTATTCCGAAATTGAAATTCATTATTCCGAAACTGATGTTGATTATTCCGGACTTGTATGCAATTTTAACAATTTCAAACGTTTAAAGCAGCTATCAGAGATTTAATTGCGTCAATGAAAATAATCGAAAACGCAAATTTTTGCAAGTTTGAAGCAGAAAAGAATTGAAACAGAACCGTGGATTATACCACATTGTTTCCGATTCAACATGCAATGTGCACACAAAGGTGTGACTGCTTTAATACTATTATCATTCGGTTATTATATCGGTTACATAATGAAGAGTTTATTAATGTAAATACATAATGTGCAAGACGAGGGAGGTTCTACAGTCTACTAAAGCAATTTAAATGTTTTACATAGTAAATTCACAGCAAGAGGATTTTATTAAACGTATAGGAAATTTCCTATCATTATAACCGGAAAGGCTATGAGTTACCAAATTAAAGAACTGGGCGAACAAAGTGCTTGACATGCATGAAACATAAAACAGAGAAATGATACAGGTGTGTGTCATTACGGCAGGTCATGCACAGCACGGTAGTCAATCCAACACGTCCAAACCAGCCACACTCATCAACTTAGTATACCAACACATTAACTCAACATCACATTAAATATTCAACACCTTAATACATCAAATACACATCATCATCTTCTTAGCACATCAATACATTAAATATACACAGAGCCGTAGCAACCTCATCCCGCACATCCCGGCTTTGGGCAATTCCAAATGTTGAGGGGCCCATTGCTCAACGCCTGATATTAAAATTTATCATAAAATATCACATAAAAGTACCGTACGTTTGCAAGGGATCGAAGGGCTGCTGGAAACTGCATTTTCCAAGAATCGTACCTTTATTATAATTGTGGTTCATCTATAATAGGGACACAAAATATTGCCTTCTGATGGCGGACATATAACTTTGCTTCGGCTCATAATACACAATTCAACCATCAACTTATCACATTAATACATCAA
Organism: Sacculina carcini; assembly: GCA_916048095.2. Classification (NCBI taxonomy): domain Eukaryota; kingdom Metazoa; phylum Arthropoda; class Thecostraca; family Sacculinidae; genus Sacculina; species Sacculina carcini. The sequence continues at coordinate 1,171,020 of OU696595.1, forward strand.
ATGTACTCTACAATTATCAACTTAACACATAAATACAACAAATGTACTGTCCAATTATCAACGTAGCACATTAATACATCAAATGTACAATCAACTTAGCACATTAATACAACAAATGTACTGTACAATCATCAACTTAGCACATTAATACATCAAATGTACAGTTCAATCAACTTAGCACATTAATACAACAAATGCACTGTACAATCATCAACTTAGCACAATAATACATCAAATGTACAGTTCAATCAACTTGGCACATTAATACATCAAATGTACTGTACAATCATCAACTTAGCACAATAATACATCAAATGTACAGTACAATCATCAACTTAGCACAATAATACATCAAATGTACTGTACAATCATCAACTTAGCACAATAATACAACAAATGTACTGTACAATCATCAACTTAGCACATTAATACATCAAATGTACAGTTCAATCAACTTATCACATTAATACATCAAATGTACTCTACAATCATCAACTTATCACAATAATACATCAAATGTACTGTACAATCATCAACTTAGCACATTAATACACCAAATGTACTGTACAATCATCAACTTAGCGCAATAATACATCAAATGTACTGTACAAACATCAACTTAGTACATTAATACATCAAATGTACAGTACAATCATCAACTTATCACATTAATACATCAAATGTACTGTACAATCATCAGCTTAGCACAATAATACAACAAATGTACTGTACAATCATCAGCTTAGCACAATAATACATCAAATGTGCAGTACAATCATCAACTTAGCACATTAATACATCAAATGTACTGTACAATCATCAACTTAGCACAATAATACATCAAATGTACAGTTCAATCATCAACTTAGCACAATAATACATCAAATGTACTCTACAATCATCAACTTAGCACAATAATACATCAAATGTACAGTACAATCATAAACTTAGCACATTAATACATCAAATGTGCAGTACAATCATCAACTTAGCACATTAATACATCAAATGTACTGTACAATCATCAACTTAGCACAATAATACATCAAATGTACAGTACAATCATCAACTTAGCACAATAATACATCAAATGTACAGTACAATCATCCACTTAGCACAATAATACAACAAATGTACTGTACAATCATCAGCTTAGCACAATAATACATCAAATGTGCAGTACAATCATCAACTTAGCACATTAATACATCAAATGTACTGTACAATCATCAACTTAGCACAATAATACATCAAATGTACTGTACAATCATCAACTTAGCACAATAATACACCAAATGTACAGTACAATCATCAGCTTAGCACATTAATACATCAAATGTACTGTACAATCATCAACTTAGCACAATAATACATCAAATGTACTGTACAATCATCAACTTAGCACAATAATACATCAAATGTACAGTACAATGCATGGCACAGTTGATACAATAATAATTTTCGCATTAAGATGAACTTATTCACATAGAAGTTACAATGTTATAAACCAGTGTCACAAACTGCAATAGAGAGGTCGGCCATTCTTAGAAAGTTGACATAAGTTTTTATAAATTGAAATGGTTCCAGGGCTGCATCTACCTTAACAATTGAACACAATGCGGCTATATTCGTCAACTGGATGTTCTCGTGGTATCGGTAAACAGTGATTAATTTATAGGATATCATTGACCTGGTGTACTTGCTTTCCTGACATATATTGGCGCATCACAAGATAATGTTTCACTGACCACGTGTTTTAGATTACGTCACACTTGACAAATTATCACTCCAAACTTGGGATCAATATGGCTAGCTCATCTAGCACCACATGACCAATGATCGCCAAATCAAGCAACGAAGAAAATTACGCATGTCGTCAGTGCAATTAACCATGGAAAAGTTCAAGTATCCATAGGTTATTGTAACAAAAAGGGAATTCATTGATGTTAAAGTGAAAATCAATTTTTCATAGATGAAAATCAATTGGTTAAAACTGAAAATCAGTTTTATATTGTCAAAATTAAGACCCTGGATCTGCGGATGAACAAACTTTGTGTTAATATTGTTCTGGTTGACATATTAGCGAAATGCAGAAAGTGTAAACCAAATTTCCCAACAGATTAATTTTACCCAGCAGTCTGTCAACTTTAACAAAATATAATTTCCCTTTTGCAAACCTGGTTTTCACCTTTACCGAATTGATTTTCATTCCTATTGAATTGATTAGCACTAATAATACGTGATCTTTCCCATTTGCCAAATTGATTTGTAAATGGTACAATGACTGAAAGTGCAGCGAGCGACCACATTGGTCCAAGTTATCATTAGTTATTTGAGGTTGTATGTTTCCAGGCTGTGAAAGCATTTCGACCCAACATGCCCCCAACACTACGCTTTCTCAAATTGTCTTCATGTTTTTGTTTAAAGCTACACACCTCGCAAATGTATTCGTTGGAGTGATATAATGGTATGCTTGTGAGATAATATGATATGCAATGGGAGTCATATAATTGCAGCTTGGGAGAAGTTAAGCAAACGCAGTTGCTCGCTGCACAATCAGTCTCTAGGACTGTGCTTCTTCACCTCTTTGGCAGCGACTCAAACATATGCATCAATTAAGCAACGCGACCCAACCTAAACTGATACACGAATTATCATTAGGTGTAATGATTATGCTTATAATTAGAATATAATGTGCGTCGATCAAATCAGGATAAAATTTAATCGTGATAGAATCACAATCAGCATAAAATACTGAGATTAATTATAATGTGTTTAATTAATACAGTATATCATTGTAAAACATTAGTGGTAAAAAGTGCTTTCTACGAACAGTTGGGGCCCAATAGAATAGATTGGTGTTGCAACTTTGAGTCGTGACCGAGGGATTAAGAAGCACTGCCATATGTATTTTAGTTAAATGCAATGACGGCATATATAATATTGGCCAGCGCGTGATTTGGCGATCAATGATTTTGATTATCCGTCGTCATCCAGGTATTTGAATAACAGCCAATTATCACAGTTAGTTAACACATAAATTTCCCATGTAAATATCAATAATGCCCACTACTTGTTTAGTCTCCTTATCATTAGAGCAATGGTCCGTAACCTTCTATTTGAGTATATTTCAATCATGGAAGTAGACCATTTGTGATACATGTTCTGTGGAAGTACTGGAGGCCAGTGAAAACTGGTAAGACAAATGGAAATGTGCACATACAAAGGAAACCAAACATAACACTGTATACTTCAACAGAACATGTATACTTCTCAATGTGCCAAATGTTCTTTTTGTACAACAGCACTGTGAAATCTAATATATTCAGATTTCCTATTATTATTATTGTTATTATCATTAATTACAGGTAAATCCAGTGACATGAATAGGAGGCAAGGACTAATACACCTAGCAGTTGTCCCGTGCAGCGGAAACGCTCAAAAATGTAGGGAGAAACAACGTTGGAGAAGCAAATGTTTCAGTCAGGGACATTATAGGCATATACATGTAAGCAAGTTACTGGAAACGAAGACATACACATTTGTAGTCATTGAAACGCACGTTTCTTCTTTTGTCTGTTATATTATTTCACAATTGTTAACACTTCACTTCCCGCTAATGCAGTGTTTCATAACCGGAGTTGCTCGCACGTCTAAGTGTGCGAGCCTTTTTCCTAAGAGGCGCAAGGATTCGTATGAAAAATGAAACAAAGTATATACTTTTACTCATTCTATATACATTTTCCCGGAAAAATTCTTTTCTAACCCTTTGTTTAATTCAAAAATATATCGCAGTGGTTCTCAACCGTTTTTCTCTGATTCCACACTTCTTAATGATCCGGCTCTTCATTTTTACAACATCAGAGGTAAGTTCAACAAATTCAGTTGTTACATCAAAGTAAATATCAAGCAAAAATAGCAAAAGCAAAAATAAACTATTTTTAATTGATAAAACACACATAGTTATCCTGTTCTAATCGACCTTTAGCTTCCCACTTGACAACTCTTCCAGTGCACACAGGTTAAGAACCACTGGTCTAAAGGGTACGAAAACTCACTGCTGGTTTGGAAATATGTGCGATGAATACTGAATAGTGCGATGAATACGAATACTGAAAACTGTCAAGAACCACTGCATTAGTGGCAAATTCGGACAGGTTACGGACCATTACATTGGATAACTCTCAATTACACACGTATCATGGAAAGCGGCACTTGTTCAACAATTTTCGTCATCTAGCCATGAATGTTGAAGCTGATTCAGAGCACACTCTATACAGTACTGATCGAACGTATCAGAGTAGAATGTCACATTCAGTTGAAGGGTCAACACTGAGCGGTGAAATGTAGAGAACATTGTACAGTTATGTATTGTTTAGTCCAAGTACACTGTCGCTGCAGCATACACACGGAAGAATTTACGGTTGCTTAACTAATGCACGCATAATGGAATACCGTTTTCATCACATTAAATCCAACAACCAAAGTCGCTGATGGGATCTCTGATCATGGAAATTTACACGTTTGGAATCTCCTGTTTTTCTTTGTCTGTACCTCACTTGGTTTTATCACCTGTCTAGAGTTCATTTGAAGCTGATAGGTTAGTGGCGCTCATAAAAAGTCTCTCTGGATCTGTAAATGGCTACACTCACAATGTTTGGCAAAATCTAGTGGCACTACACTGGCATACTCTGCTCCAGGCAAAAACGTCATCTCAACCAAATTGATTATACTGTTGTGAGAGTCAGCCGTTTCTCAATAAGCGCAGTATGCTCACTCATAATTTGAAACAGCACAGATCACGTTTTCCAGTTGACATTCAATCCTCGTTCAATGCATGTAATGGCGTGCACGAAGAAATATCCTCAAGTGGTTTGTCATTAATCTCAGTGATCGTACAAGTTTGGGTCTAATCAATGTATGTTTCCAATAGCCAATTGAAATGTTTGTGGTTGAAAATGGTGTTTGGGACCAAAGTACCGATACTTGATTGAAAATCAACCATGCAATATTTTAAGTATACAATTCCGTCAAGTGTTTGGATACAGATGCAGCCAATGGAGTTGTTCATCATGATCAGAAGCACAACAAAGTAAAAGTCAGGATGATTTGGCAGAAATGATTGATGATTGATGAGTATCTAAGCGTTTACCGACGGCTCGCATTCACAAAGATACCGGCAAATCAGCAGCTGCAGTGCACAATTGGAACAATGAGCGCTTTAACAGGTCATTCATGCAGTCCTATAAGCTACAATCGCAAGACATCTCACAGAATCTCGTCATTTCATCAACGTGATATTACGGTGAACTTTGCTTGAACACCAAGTGTTGTCCCACGTGAGCAATGTGCCGATGGTTAGTGCAAGAATGGCGCAGAAGGAGAGAATCACTCAGACATAATTCGACTCGAAACAATATGAAGTGGCAGATGAGCATTGCTTTCACAGTAGGAGCGCTTCCAGAGTTGGCTCGTACATGGAATCAAGAGGCAAGGTTTCATAGCCTTCATTGAATGTCAGTGTCAAGTCACCAGGACAATTAGGAAAAGCGTGCAACAACTCGAAACTTCTGGAAAACGACAGAAAGGGGAACAGAGCACCGACTGAGGCCGAAGTTTGTGTTCGCAAACAACCTGGAAAACGATGCCAGCTACAGCCGTACAATAGCGAGTCTAGCAATCTCTCAGCAGCGACATCAGTACATTGATGAAACTGCCTGCAAAACAGATACTGAGCAGCGTTGAATGGCCTCGCTGGACACTTGGTGAGATATATGCACAGGCTGAATATTGATGTTTGAATATTGAAGAATCATGCAATTAGTCATGAAAAGAGTACAGGTTTTGCACGGACTAAAGTCAATTTCAATTGAGCACACACGATCCAAATGTGCATTGTGGTTGAAATCACACGACATCACGTCAATAAGATTTGGCATCAGAAACAGCTCATGAGAAATGTCTTCCAGTATTGTTCCGCAGCGCTGATCTTCAAAGATGTGTACACCCATCAAAAAGTGTGGATGTTTCACATGCATGTTTGTCACAGACAATTCACTGGCTAGGTTTTGTCAGAGGAAGAAATTGTTGGAGCGCATCAAGAAGGGAACCGCTGTCCACATAGCTGGATGTCGACACATCCACACGATATATTTCTCCAATTAATACGAACACAGTCTGAAGTGTACACAATATCAGAGGACACAGTTGAGCTCAGAAAATGTGCATTGAAAATCTGCTTGAAAATTTAATTCGGCACAAAAGCTCTGAGGTAGTCAACTGGTATTGCAAGATATACGCTGTTGGTAACGATTGCAAGATCCACATGCAGTTGAAACGTTGGCAACACGTTGTGATGGTCAGTGATTCACATAGTTACGCGCCATTTATGGAGTTCGAAAGTGACTTGAATGTGCAATGTCTTCATCCGTACATTCAAAGGATTCATGTTGAAAATCGCAATAATCACAATGAGCGTTGGTAAATGTATCAACCACAATGCTGTTCCTTATAGACAACTTGTTGAGACTCGGAGTAAGATAATGTACGATTCAAAATTGCTTGACTGAATGCGGTTGTAATATAGGCAGAAATACGCCGCCATTGTCTTCGTGAGCAACAATACACTGTCTGCAAGATCTGTTCTGAATCGACCGCGCAAATGTTTTGTCATTGCAGGAGTAACAAAATGAATGAAGGCAAGAATTGTAATTATATCCCTATTACAAAGTGATACGATTAAATTATGTTTTATTACAATATTTATATATCCTTTCTATAGACATAATTGGCGCCACTGTAGAGTAGGCGTCCGGGCCTAGGTTTCCTCCGCCCTACCTACACATTACTCCCCAGTATGGAATGCAACGGAAATATATACGCTAGGACGTTACTGCTTCACGAGTTGGTTAGAGCCAAATGCCCTGCGCACCTACAATTACATTGAATCATTGTTATTAATTGTTAATAATAAATAAATGTTAATAAATACTTGGAAATTGTATATTTGATGAAATAGTGTGTCAACTGGATAACTGGATGTATATTTATACTTAATGTGTAGTATTCTGGCTTGCATTTGGCTCTATGTTTAAATTGCTCTCATCTTCTTAACTAAACCCATATCTCTCAACTTGTGTATCTTTTGTACTTGCATTGTCAATCTCACTATTTGCCTGCGACAATATTACTAATATTATTGTTGATAGTATTGATGCTGTGTTTAACAGCTGATTGTAGTGTACATATAATATAGTATTAGCGTGTCAAGCTGATGAGTGTTTTGCCTATTATATTTACCTTAAAACTTCTGTGTATACTACATTGTTGGTCATGTTTCCTGGAGCATAAACGTGTAAATTACTCTGACTGCCAACTCGTGAAGCTGCAACGTACAGTTGACCATGAGAAAAACAACCCTCTTCCAATTGTAGTCCACATACCTTTAGTGTTTGTCCCTGCGATTTGTTTATGGACATGGCAAAGGATAAGCGCACTGGAAATTGAATGCGTTTGAACTCGAACGGAGTATTCGATGGGATAAGTGGTATTCGAGGAATGAAAACACACTGTCCTTTTCCTGATCCTGTAATTATTTTGGCCTCAATAACATTTCTGGTGAGGTTTTTCACGACAAGTCTGGTGCCATTGCAAAGCTCAGGTTGTGAGAGGTTTCTCAGAAGCATAATTGGTGAACCTACCTTCAAAGTAAGTTTGTGAGAAGGAAGTCCAGGAATATCGAGAGAGTTGAGAAATTCTACAGGATAATTAACTGCCTCAGACTCGTGCACGACACAATCGATTGATGTGAACGTTAATTCGTCGCCTGGCAAACGCCTCATCAAGTTTTCATTTATTTCGTTGACTGTTGAGTTTTTGGGCGCCAAAATCGCTCGCTCGCACAGCCAGTTGGTGTCGGTGTAGTTTGTGGTCACATTGGGGAAGACAGTGTTGACGAGTTGATTGACCGATGACACAGGTATGCCAAAAGTACCAGTTTGAACACACCCTTCTTCACTAACGCCTAGCTCATCTTCTCCGAGTTGTAACAATGTTGTTGCAAAAGCTTCAGCCATGTGGTCCCCGTGTAATTGCGCTCTCATATTTGTGGAAAATTGCATGATTTTCACGTGTCTCCAGAGAATGGACGATTTGAGACATGCTGCAATCTCGTCAGCTTTCGTTCCTCGAGGAACAACGGGTAATGTTTGCCGAAAATCACCGGCCAACACTACTGTGATGCCTCCCATCAACATATTTGAGTCGCGTATATCCATCAATGTCCTGTTGACTGCCTCGAGAGACTTTTTGTGAGACATTGTCGCTTCGTCCCAGATGATCAGTGCGCATCTTTTGAAGAGCTCCGCCGTCTCTGAGTTCTTACTGATATTGCATACTGGTTCATCATTTGTGTCGAGATTAATTGGAATTTTGAAAGTCGTGTGGGCGGTGCGACCACCAGGCAACAATGTGGCAGCGATTCCCGAACTTGCCACCGCCACAGCAATGTCTCTCCTTTGACGAACTGTAGCCAGCAAAAGATTGATGACAAACGTTTTGCCTGTTCCCCCAGGCGCATCAATGAAATACAGTCCACCTCTTTTGTGGGTGACATCATCAATGATTGCCGTATAGGCAGATCGTTGCTGAGGAAGCAGTCTGGGGACATTATCATCGATGAATGATGTCAGTGACGTGATATCGTAGGACGTCTCCCGCAAAACATTAGGATGCAGTGTTGTGTGTGCATCGGTTAGTACCTCAGGAAGACCGAATGAGGTCAGTCTTTGGCCCCCCATTGAAATAATATGGCTATCAATATCAACCAGTGCAAAATTGTATATCTCATCCGTGAAACCAACATGCTGGCCGGGTATGAGCAGCTGTACTCTGTATCTGTAATCCTCCGACATATCATCCTTATACTTTTGCCACAGCTCGAGAGGATTGCTAATCTGGCAGTTGTGTAGCATGATGGCAAACAGTTTTCTCAAGGTTGAAGGCATACGGGAAAGTGCAGCCTCTGACATTGTGTTATCCCACTGAGTGTCGTCTTCAAGCAAGTTCAGCTGCAGGCACGCTTCTCTGTATGTCTCAAGCTCCTGGCCATTGACGGTTCTCAGGCAAGAAAACGAGGTCGGCCCTTTGACAACATGTAGAAGCATTCTCAAAAAGAAGCACTCCCTGTGATTAGGATGCACAGCATAAACTCTGCCAATCGTCGAGTCAAATTTGATGCCTGGGAATTCTTCAACGTCTACACCTTTCTTACGCCTTTGCCATTGGTTTTTGATCCACGTGTAATAGGACGGAACCTGATGGTACAAGAGAGTTCGAGCAAAATCGTCACGTTGGCAAAGTTCAAAGAATGCTGTGAGAGTGGTCTGTTTTGGATTGTTAGCTATTTGTTCGGCGGTTTGACTTGTGAAAAACACTCTTTGGCCATTTTCAAGATGCACAGCAAGCTGCTGAATGGCAGGATGTCTTTCATGAATGGGGAACCCAAATATACGCCAGAAAGCCTCATTCGTACTCAAATATCTTCCCAATTCATACTGCAACACTTCGTCATGAGCGTTACCATGTTGCAGAGCAAACATGGCAGCATCTGAACCCTTGTTAATGTACTTGCACACGTACTTAATGGACTTGACAGAATTGCAAAACTCGACATTGATGTGAGCATCAAATGCTCTTGAAAGTAACGGGCAATAAGGAACCACCCACCTATTGTCTACCACAAACACGCCAACTGCCGTTTGGCAACCTCCATCTTCAGTAGACCTTCTTCTGTACGAGGGATACCCGTCATCACTGAAATGGGTAGACGTCTGGAACTGCTTGGGATAGTTTTTAGTGCAACGACCATCTTTCATACATGGTGAATTCGGATTGAGACTGCCACATGGACCGTGCACCATGTGTCTCTTAACAATATCAGCGAGTACTGGGTCATTATCGGGATCAGGCAGCTCTGCCGATATCACAGCATCAATTTGGTTAGGATTGATTTTAGTTTTTAGCCATAGCAATATATGACAATGGGGTAATCCACGTTTCTGCCACTCAATTGTGTACATGTAGCACCTTACATCTCCAAAGATTTGTGACTTTTTTATAAGATCCATCAGTTTTATCAGCTTCAAACGATATACTCTAGCAATAAGATCTTGCCTATCACCATGTTTTTGACCGGAAATCAGCTCACGTTGAATTTCATTACATTTCGGGTTGGAAGTGAATGTGATGAATAAGTCGGGCTTACCAAAGTTGCGGACATAGGTCATAGCATCCTGAGTTCTTTCGTGCATATACCGCGGACTACCAGTGAATGTGGAGGGCAAAATACATATCTGGCCAATATCCCTGGTGTCGCCGTCATTGTTCATGTGATCTCTCAAATGAATGTATGATTCTACTCTGAGTTTGGTTTGGTTGTTCCTGATATAGAGCAATCTCTCTGATTCAACTTTGGCATACATGTCGACTACAAATTGGTGAAAAAGATTCCGGCTTTTATGCAACGCGTTGAAATTGCCGTCCCTGATCATAAAGTGATATGAATAATAATCCATACATGATACTGTTTTATTTGTACCGAATTGGGGAATATCAATTTGGTAACCATCTTGACCATAAACGAACAGTAAAGGATATTGCAGCGTATCATATGAACGGTGTGTCTCACAAACGCGCGTCAGTGTAGATTGCCTAGAGTGCAACACAATGTCTCTCTTACCAAATTGCCCGTCTCTCATTATTATTGCCACCTCGTTACACTGGGGGATATTGAATCTACCAGAATGTTCATTGGCTGGTCGCTTATTGGGATCAATTACAATTCGAAAGTCTGTTGCCGGTGCCCTCTCTATTGCAGACTTAAAACTTTGAATATACGAATTGTGTATGTGTAGCATTTCCTGCAAGTCAAGCACAATGTCTTGTCTTACGCCTTGATTTAGATTGCATCGGGTCTGCGCTTGAACCTGATCACCTCCGATGAAATACACTTGCAAATACCGAGCACTGTCATCATTAGAAGGTAACAATGAGCCAATCCTGTGGTGAATCTGTCCTTGAACCTTGAATGTGGGCATATACCCACCTTCGTGAACAATATTTGCGCCGAACGATGTCATCTGAAAACAATTGTTGTACTTTTGAATGTTTGCTAAGAAATGCCTTGATTTGGCACACGTACCTGAGAGAAGATCTCGCAAAGGTTGTGGTGGATCAGCGACAAGAGCCAGCCTGATTTTCCCGCGGTGACAACACATTCCCGGTGTCTCATCGAACCACTTACGTGCAGCACAAAAACCACACGTCACGGACATACACCCTATCGATAGAAGAGGTTGTGCTTCATATGGATAATTGGGGTTGTAATTGAATGCAGCTAACCTCCATTGCTCAGGACGGAAAGGACGAAGTTCAATTTCAATGCGGTGTAGCCTGTCTCGCAACTGTCTCTGTGCTGTGGCTTCTGGGTCTTCATTGGCTCTACTATCGGACGTCCGCTGGGCGTTGGTGTTTCGTCGCTGCTCGGCATCCTGCTCCGTCTCATTTTGCCGAGCAGCAGCAGTCAGCTGGGCGTTGGTGTTTCGTCGCTGCTCGGCCTCTTCCTCGGTCTCATTTTGCCGAGCAGCAGCAGTCCGCTGGGCATTGGTGTTTCGTCGCTGCTCGGCATCCTGCTCCGTCTCATTTTGCCGAGCAGCAGCAGTCAGCTGGGCATTGGTGTTTCGTCGCTGCTCGGCATCCTGCTCCGTCTCATTTTGCCGAGCAGCAGCAGTCCGCTCGGCATTGGTGTTTCGTCGCTGCTCGGCATCCTGCTCCGTCTCATTTTGCCGAGCAGCAGCAGTCCGCTCGGCATTGGTGTTTCGTCGCTGCTCGGCATCCTGCTCCGTCTCATTTTGCCGAGCAGCAGCAGTCCGCTGGGCGTCGGTGTTTCGTCGCTGCTCGGCATCCTGCTCCGTCTCATTTTGCCGAGCAGCAGCAGTCCGCTCGGCATTGGTGTTTCGTCGCTGCTCGGCATCCTGCTCCGTCTCATTTTGCCGAGCAGCAGCAGTCCGCTCGGCATTAAGTTGACGCCGCTGCTCGGCCTCGGCCACCGATTCGCCGCGTCGAGCGGCCGCAGTCCGCTCAGCGTCGTCCCTGCGGCGTTTGGCGGCCTGTTCAGGTGTTTCAAGTCGACGCACAGCTGCCATGCGCTGAGCCGCCCGCTGTCGTCGTCGTTGGTCATCAGATGACAGCGTGGACGGCCCAGGTTGCTCGTCGTCAATTGGCAGCTGTGCGCCGCCAGACTCCACATTGGATGGCCCCGGCCGCTGATCGTCCGACGATTCAACATCCCCGCTCGATCTCCTCTTTTTTGGAGTGAACGCTGATTTTTTTTTACGGGGCATTGCTGAAATTCATATATATGCGAATGTGCGTATATGCTTAAATATGCGTATATGCGTATATATATATATATATATATATATATATATATATATATATATTGTTATATTGCTTATATTCTGTGTATTCGATATATTCTCTTCGCAGAGCATTGGTGAAATGTATATACATATGCGGAATGCGCTAAAAATTGACTTGTGATAATTTAGTAATGGACATATGTGACAAAAAGTATTATAAAATGCATTAGCGCAATAATGACTTACGTTTAATGAGCGTAAAACATTGTCGTGAATTTTTATTGGTTTCATTGGCGTTATTCAGAAACAGTATTTGTAGATATTGGAAAAGTTCCACAAACCTTGTTGCCATGAACATCGAACCTAAGTGCAACATGTGCAGTGACAGGTGCGCAGTTTGCGGTGACTGCAGCTCTGAAAAACAATTGCAAATGTACACAAACTAAATAGACACAAACAATATGTTATACATGTAAAGAAATTTCAAGTTTTAAATATAGTATTCATATAATATTCATAAAGTGGTTTGTTTCTAGTAGTTATTCCGCATATCACAGCATCGGTACTATCCTATTTGCGAATCGCTCCAAAGTGCGCTAATCAAAACGGAGACGGAGCTAACAGGCGCGTTCTGTTCAATGCGATACTGGCGCTCTCTAACGGCGGAAAGTGTAACTAACCTAACCTAACCTAACCAACCCAACCAGACCTAAACTAACCAGCATAACCTAACTTAACCAACCTAACCTAACAACGAAAAGGCATTTGTCAAAAAAAAACACTGGAACAGTGCGCTGATTAGCTTTGATAAATATAACCTTCAAAAGTAATATTGCAATAATAAATGTTACTTAGGTATTAGAATTCTTTTTGTTTTGTCGGCGAGACAAAAATCGAAATAAATACAAATATTTCAAAAACATTAAAAATTGCACACTAGAAGAACGTTGATCATCTTTGAAAAGTTGTTCTTTGTCGGAACGTAATTTTTGAATGAGTACATTGAAGAACATCGGAATCCCAGTACATAAAATCTAGCCAAACCAGCATATTTCCAATTAAAAGTGAAGCAATGAATGTCTAAGGTTTTAATAGGGTTATATTATTAATCAATAAACATATATTTGTATTTTCCAGACTGTCTAAAACACGCCAAAGAGCCATATAAATCATGTTTAGAAAAAGGCTCGAACGATCATCTCAAAACGACAAGAACAATCTAGGCTAATTTACGCCTTGAAATTCACTAAATTCTAAGCAACGCGCAGAGAAATAGAAGCGTTGCACTCATTCTCTGCAATGACGGCTCACAAATTTCTTTCCGTACTGAGCGGAGCCCCATCCCTCTCGGCGCACCTGGACAATGCCACCTAGATATCTAGACAGGTAGTCTAGGTGGCGTTGACCTGGGCTAATCCGGTGGGCGGAGCCTATTTAGCTTACGTTAACTTGACGGTTTAGTGCAAAACGGTCGGTCCCCACAGCATCGAGCAATTGTTGCCTATACAGGACGCGAACGACCCGACGCTTGAGTCAGCCAGCGGGACCTAATAAACTATCACAGACACTGTTTTGTGGCGTAGACAGTTTGTGGCAATCGTGTCTCTCTTCATTAAGCAGGTGTTGTATTCAGGTTGACGCGTGCAAACGCTCAATTATAATTGGTCGAGGGAAACAGTGAGACCGAAATTGCGTCAGCATCATACTGGTCATCAATTGACAGTTGATCTGTGTTTTTGCAGTAGTGCTGTTTCACTTGTTGCTGTGTAGAACGTGTGTTATGTGTTACCGCCTACATTTATTGGTCACTATTGCTTATGTGCCTACGAAATTCCGAAGTGTGGTGTTGTGAACTGCAATTGAAATTACAGCGATACTGTGACGGATCCAGATTGCAATTTTAGAAAGAGCTGAAAAAATATGGGGGGAGGGGCTCAAATTTGGGAGCGATCAGTCATGCAACGATCAGTCATCAATCATTATGTAACGTTTTTTTCGATAATGCTTAAATCAGCTAATTCTATAGAAAACATCTACTGGATCCACCAGTGCAGCGCGGTGCCGAGTTTTTCCACTACCAAAAACTTAGACAAACTTTTCTTCAGAAGGAGCTGAGACATTTTCTCCAGGAGAATGCCATCACTTCATTTGATACTCTCATAGTGTACACATAGAATTTGCCATAATCTATACCTAGTACAATACAATTATTATTTCAAAATTGTAGTGGTTAGTTGTTTACTCATGACAGAAAATTTATCGAATAATCGAATTTCGAATCGAATAATCGAATTTATCGAATTACAAACACAGGCATACTAAATAAATACAATTTTAGTTGTATATATTTATAGAAACTTCATGTGTTGCATAAAATATTAATAAAATTAATTGTTACAACAGAGTAAAAGTAGAACTCAAACTATGAAGAGTAAATGTAAAACATTGCACAGGAACGTATAGGTAGATTTTTTGTTAAATTTATAATGCTCATTAGCTTAATACTTGAAAATGATAAAATAATATGGTACCGTGTGAAAGTACACTGTCCAGTTAAAATTTGAATTTGCCGTATAAAATACGCAGTCGAAACAAAATAGGCGGGACACTAACTCAATGAAGTAATGGCACAAATAACAGGTTTTGAATCAAACCGTGAGTTGAACAATCTGAGCAGAAATCAAGAATTACAAATATTTCTAAATATGAATTTACTATTGATAGTATTTTAATATGTGAAAAAAGCATTAATTTGTCATAGTCTAGCCGAATTATTATTATTGTAGAAAAGTAACACCTCAAGTGTGTGTGGTGTACAGCAACCAGCGATGCGTTTCCGTGGCAACCAGCCACAAACACGCGGGAAGTAGCATGGCGTAAATATACAATTGTAGGCAAACCGTTCGCAAAACAAAAAGCAAGAATCTTAATATTTTCAATGTGAATGTAATGTATGATCGCGCAGGGGAAAATTATTTCTATTTCCTTATTTAGCAAAAATATACTTCAAGTCTATTTGTAGAATTTTCGAGATAAGATAGGGTACCATCTAGGGACAAAAAATATAAACAATTGTTATATGGACCGCTGCACCATAGTAAACAACCACAAATGAGAAACAAATGGTTGAATGATTTACAACTGAATCAGTTGAATAATGGCTAGAGTGGGAATTTTATGTGATATTTTTCGGCGTTTTATGTTTGTATTATGCGGCGAAAAATGCCTAAATATGTTGTCAAAAACCCCAAAATCAGCTATTCAATTTTCATATGTTTGAATTTTGGACTGTTTTGTAGATAATTTTCACTTGTAGCATTCATCTAACGACATACATATATACCCGCACGTATATATTTCTTAGACATATATTTTTTACTTAAGACGGAATTTAGTTGATTATTATATATATGAAAAAATAATTATATGTGATAACATAAAATTCCCGAATCTATTAATGACTAACTACCAGCAAGTTGGACACTATGTGAAGTTCTTTTAATACCTGTTTTGCTTGCGTTTTGTATGTAGTCAAGCTCATCAATGAAGAATTTAAAATTAATTCGTCGAGTTTATTGATATAACCAAGTACTCTCTGCTCATGCACTAACCCTCTAGCTGACATACCTGGCTATATTGACAACATCATCATTTATTTTGCCTTTCACAATACACAATTTTTCTAATACAATACACAAGACGGCAGGGCATGATGATCCGAAAGGATTGTGTAACCCCTATTAAGTATTACATAACAATATAACCTACAATGATCTAACTCAACCTAACTCAAGCCAATCTAGCGTATAGTTTAAACCTGCAATATTATATAAGAAATACATTAGAAAATTATTATATATATATATGACATACTCAAAAAAATATTGAAAATGAAATTGTTTCTAGTAGTATATTCCAAATTAGTTCTTGGATTAGACACGGGTATCTGTTTGAAGTATCCAATAATGACCGACCGACTCAAATATTCATAAACATGACTTGAAATTTTATCAAACTACCCCTCTGTTTGATACAGCATCCTGCATCCATTCAGCACCTGGATACCCAAAATTGTGTTCAGCAATTTGAGCCTGTCATGAACTAACGTAACACAAACTAATCCTACCTAACCTAACCTGGGGGTCGGCAGCCCGCGGCCTAGACATACAGCTCTAGCACTGCCTAGTGGCTCCCTGGAGTTCTTTCAAAACTTAACTATCCTTATAGACAAGGCAACTATCCTGTAGTGTTCAAGAAAATGGGCAATCTCTATGTTTCCAAGAGAGTTGGTAAAAGTCAGTATGAAATACCAGAATTAATTGTAAAGAAGTTGAATATGTGTGTGTCACAATACTATAATAATTGACAAAATACAATATCAAAGAGTTTAGCAGCATTTAGTGCGCACAAATGTTTTAAATATATAATATGTTTACATCAACGTGATATTCTTACATGTCCAATTAATTTTTCCTGAAAAAATTCAGTACAGGTCAACTTTTCTTACGTGTAAGCTTAGTTAGCTCGTAATCAATAAATACCAATATGTATTAAATATTCTTATTTTTATTTTTTAAATATATCTGAAAAACCTGCATTTGTGTATTATAGTTTAATTATTATTTATTTTGATTATTGTAGAATAAACAAATGAAAATTAATAACAACAATCAAACTCACCAGATCGTGTAGAAGTCGCGCAGTAACGCTCGTTGTATCTGCCGCTGATAGTAGATCGACCAGGCAAAACACAAAGTACGTAGCGAGAGAAACGCACAGTAACAGAGACACGCAGAGAGTGGTGCTGCCAAAATGACTGAAGTTAACACCTAACACATGTATATATAACTTTATGGGTTCAAATATTCGCTTCTTCCAAATGTCACAGCGCCCCTGATTGGTCGCTGCTTCTGAAACGCAATTTGATTGACCAAATTCAAATTTGATAGACTACAATTGATTCGAGACGTTCGAGGAAATTCAGTTAGATATGCTGCAGGCGATGTTGACACGTGTCATGAGCCAGGGAGTAAGCTTTGTTTTGGGGTGAGCTTTGTTTGATGTACCGCCCGCCTCGCTCTCTCTTTAGCTTCACTTACAGGGCACAACTAAAACAATCGGTATGTGTGTGTGTGTGTGTGTGTGTGTGTGTGGCATACACTTCAACAATTCGGCATGTTTGAAGTGATGTTTGTGTGTGTGTGTGTGTGTGTGTGTGGCATAGAGTCGAACAATTCGGCACGTTTGAAACGATTTGTGTTCGCGTGTGGATAACACGCATGACGCCTTTTGGCGCGCACACTACATGACAAAAAACATCAACAATCGATGGCGCGCACATGAATCATGCAAAATTATACAGTAATAATTATAAAAGTAATCATATCAAATGTGCACACACACCACACAACGACCGACAAATTCTGTCACCTCTATAATTCCTAGTAAATGATTCTGCAGTTACATTATATGCATATGACTGGTATTTTCAGGATTACACCGATATTACACGCCATTTGGTGTTCTGCCACGTTTTATCCCTTGTACATTTATAATCAGAATGTTTCGAAAATATATCTGTAGGTTCACACCATGTCCAACATCCTTTGCTTAAATAGTATTATATACCTTTACAATTTAATTTGTCCCAACTGAAATCAAAATTGTCCCAGCTAGAAACAGAATGTATGTTATTCATTTTACATTTAATATTAAACTTAATTGTTATCAGAACATTTTATTGTATTTCACATGAAAAATTTAGCATTAGTCGTAAAACACAGATCTGTACTACTTACTATGTACTATACAATTATGTGCTATAGTATGTACTACAATTACAATGCAGATATGTAACGTGTGTGCTCACTTTATGAGGAACTCTATCAGCCAATTTATCAATGTCAGCGTATAGAGCCACTGTTCTCGGAGAGCACTCGTGAGCAATTCGTGCACACACACACACACACACACATCTATAGAAACATCACACTTTCAGAGACGGTACATTCCGTCTTATGACCAGGGTGACCTTTTGGTGCGCTAAAAACAAAGAAAAGTTGCGCTAAAAATCATAAAAGTTTCGCCAAAAAGTTGCATTTATAATTTTGCAAAAATTTCACTTAGACTCGTAAAAGGGTAGTGAGAATCACTGCATAATGAGAAACATATTTTTGTGGGGAAAATTTGTAATTTTTTACATTCGATAATTATTTGACATTCGACACTTTTTTACATTCGATAACCACAATACGTTTTGAGTATTCGCGTTTGTGCTAGAATTGCATGCTTCATGAGCTTCAACTGTCACCTCACTGGCGATTTGGAAGCGCTAAAAATAACAAATAGTTGCGCTATTAAGTTGACCGTGGACAAGAAATAATTCAGTTTTAACCGTGTACGAAGCTTTATACATGAATTATTTGCTTTAAAATGGTAAAAAGAAGCATTAAATTCATTAATATCATTAATTCTGCATTAATTAATTCGCTTCTTCCAAATGTCACAGCGCCCCTGATTGGTCGCTGCTTCTGAAACGCAATTTGATTGACCAAATTCAAATTTGATAGACTACAATTGATTCGAGACGTTCGAGGAAATTCAGTTAGATATGCTGCAGGCGATGTTGACACGTGTCATGAGCCAGGGAGTAAGCTTTGTTTTGGAGGTGAGCTTTGTTTGATGTACCGCCCGCCTCGCTCTCTCTTTAGCTTCACTTACAGGGCACAACTAAAACAATCGGTATGTGTGTGTGTGTGTGTGTGTGTGGCATACACTTGAACAATTCGGCATGAGATGAGTGCGCGTGTGTAACGTTTAAAGCCATGTGTGCGCGTGTGTAACATACACATGAACCATTAGAGGCATTTTGGTGCGCAAACTGAACGAGTCAGGTGAAAAAATGAAGATATCGACAATCATATCAAATCGATTTTTGTGAAAGTTGTCATACTGAAAACTGTAGACGTAAAAATATCCTACATGTTGGTATAATTTTTATTAATATTGCCCAAGTGATTAGTGCACAACAGCTGTCAAATTGGCAAAATGTCAATGAAATTTCATTGTTCATTCATTCATGAAAAAATGAAGTTCATTCCATTTTTCATTTGTCATTTCATTTCAAGTTCACATCATTTCATTCATGAAAAAATGAAGTTTCATTGTTTTCATGGAAAACAATGAAACTTTGTCATCTCTATAATTCTCTATAAATTCCAGATTAATGCTTCCGCTAAAGCAACATATGCATATAGTCGGCATTACATGATATTACAACCCATATGCTTATGCAGCTTGAAATTAAACCAATTAAATTATTCAGTAAAATTCAGTAGTTTACTTTGTTCCCAGTGGCATTTTACCCGCCCGTCGTGCGGAACAATTCATGTGTAAATATTGAGGACAATAAAGCCTTTCTATTCAGTATAGTGTAGCATTAATTAAACTGTACCCAATAAAACCACACCATCCATGCTTGGAGCTAATATGATGCATTCTTAATTGTGATTGGGCTTCAGTGAAATTTAATCGGTGTATATTCCTGTGTAATCGCAAGTGCGCATAATAGCTGTCAAATTGGCAATATGTCCTTTTGACTTTACACCGCCGTAACTTCCTTCAGATACACTTTGGAAAATTACAAATTATACCGTATTGTAGAAAACAAAATTTCTAGCACGATGGTATAATTTATTTTTATGTGTAACAAATAGTCCCTGAGAAATAGGTAGAAAAATGAATTAATTTTAGTCGCCCGGTGTTCAAGTGTAATTTTGGATGGATTTGAGAATTTTGCCAATTTTACACGTTTTTTGTATCATTTGTGGGTATAAATTATAGCTTATGTTGTAGAACACAAAATTATCTACATAGTAGTATATTCCTGTGTAATCGCAATTGCGCATAATAGCTGTCAAATTGGCAATATGTCCTTTTGAATTTACACCGCCGTAACTTCCTTTAGATACACTTTGCAAAATTACAAATTATACCGTATTGTAGAAAACAAAATTTCTAGCACGATGGTATAATTTATTTTTATGTGTAACAAATAGTTCCTGAGAAATAGGTAGAAAAATGAATTAATTTTAGTCGCCCGGTGTTCAAGTGTAATTTTGGATGGATTTGAGAATTTTGCCAATTTTACAAGTTTTTTGTATCATTTGTGGGTATAAATTATAGCTTATCTTGTAGAACACAAAATTCTCTACACAGTAGTATGTTCCTGAGTAATCGCAAGTGCGTCAATTGTGATTAGACTTCAGTGAAATTAAATCAGTGTATATTCATGTGTAATCGCCAGTGCGCATAATAGCTGTCAAATTGGCAACATGACATTTTGACTTTACACCGCCGTAACTTCCTTCAGATACACTTTGGATATTTAAGAATTATACCGTATTGTAGAAACCAATATTTCTAGCACGATGGTATAATTCATTTTAATGTGTCACAATTAGTTTTTGAGAAATAGGTAGAAAAATGAATAAATTTTAGTCACCCGGTGCTCAAGTGTAATTTTGGATGTATTTGAGAATTTTGCCAATTTTACACGTTTTTTGTATCATTTGTGGGTATAAATTATACCTTTTCTCGTAGAACACAAAATTTTCTACACAGTAGTATATTCCGTTATTGAGGACAATAAAGCCTTTATATTCAGTATAGTGTAGCATTAATTAAACTGTACGCAATAAAACCACACCATCCATGCTTGGAGATAATATGATGAATTCTTAATTGTGATTGGGCTTCAGTGAAATTTAATCGGTGTATATTCCTGTGTAATCGCAAGTGCGCATAATAGCTGTCAAATTGGCAACATGATAATTTGACTTTACACCGCCGTAACTTCCTTCAGATACACTTTGTAAAATTACAAATTATACCGTATTGTAGAAAACAAGATTTCTAGCACGATGGTATAATTTATTTTTATGTTTAGCAAATAGTTACTGAGAAATAGTAGAAAAATTAATTAATCTTATTCGGCCGGTGTTCAAGTGAAATTTTGGATGTATTTGAGAATTTTGCCAATTTTACACGTTTTTTGTATCATTTGTGGTTATAAATTATAGCTTATCTTGTAGAACACAAAATTCTCTACACAGTAGTATATTCCGGAGTAATCGCAAGTGCGTAAATTGTGATTGGACTTGAGTGAAATTTAATCGGTGTATATTCCTGTGTAATCGCAAGTGCGCATAATAGCTGTCAAATTGGCAACATGACATTTTGACTTTACACCGCCGTATCTTCCTTCAGATACACCTTGGAAAATTAAGAATTATACTGTATTGTAGAAAACAAAATTTCTAGCACGATGGTATAATTAATTTTAAGGTATGACAAACAGTTCCTGAGAAATGGGTAGAAAAATGAATAAATTTTAGTCACCCGGTGTTCAAGTGTAATTTTGGATGTATTTGAGAATTTTGCCAATTTTACACGTTTTTTGTATCATTTGTGGGTATAAATTACACCTTTTCTTGTAGAACACAAAATTCTCTACACAGTAGTATATTCCTGTGTAATCGCAAGTGCGCATAATAGCTGTCAAATTGGCAACATGACATTTTGACTTTACATCGCCCTAACTTCCTTTAGATACACTTTGGAAAATTAAAAATTATATCGTATTGTAGAAAACAAAATTTCTAGCACGATGGTATAACTTATTTTCATGTATAACAAAGAGTTCCTGAGAAATAGGTAGAAAAATGAATTAATTTAGGCGCCCGGTGATCAAGTGTAATTTTGGATGTATTTGACAATTTTGCCAAATTTACACATTTTTTGTATCATTTGTGGGTATAAATTATAACTTTTCTTGTAGAACACAAAAGTATCTACACAATAGTATAATTTTTATAGCTGTACCATTGCTGGTTTATGAGGAATAGATAGGGGAATATTTACCAAAACATTCACGGTTTCCAGTGCTAATTTTGCATTTTTGACTTTGTCATTTTGACTTCACACCGCCGTAACTTTTTTTTAATACACTTTGGAAAATTAAAAATTATACCGTGTTGTAGCAAACAAAATTCCCAGCATGATGGTATTATTTATTTAGTTGTGTGATAATTAGTTTTTGATACATAGAGAAAAAAGTATAGAAAATCGGACGCGTGGAGTATAAATATAATTTTGAATATAGATTGAAATTTTGTCATGTTTACATCTTTTATGTTCTATTTTTGGATATGAATTATAACCTATCTTGTAGAACAGAAAATTCTCTACACAGTGGTATAATCTGTTTGGCTGTACCATTTCTGGTTTATGAGGAGTAGATGTCAGAGCATTGACCACAATTTTCGCATTTTTCAGGGTTCATTTTGTCTTTTCACCGCTATAACTTTTTTTGATTTCATTTTTGAAATTTAAAATTTAATCTAAAGTGTAGACAAGAAAATTTCCAACGTGATGGTATAAATTGTTAGCGGGTAGGCTGAGTGGTGGCCGAATAATAGCTGATAGAAAATGGACCAAGGAGGGTCGAACAGACACACACACAGACACACACACACACACACACAGGAGAATTACTTTGAAGGTACGCTCACCAATTATGCTCATGAGAAACCTCTCACAACCTGAGCTTTGCAATGGCACCAGACTTGTCGTGAAAAACCTCACCAGAAATGTTATTGAGGCCAAAATAATTACTGGATCAGGAAAAGGACAGTGTGTTTTCATACCTCGAATACCACTTATCCCATCGAATACTCCGTTCGAGTTCAAACGCATTCAATTTCCAGTGCGCTTATCCTTTGCCATGTCCATAAACAAATCGCAGGGACAAACACTAAAGGTATGTGGACTACAATTGGAAGAGGGTTGTTTTTCCCATGGTCAACTGAACGTTGCAGCTTCACGAGTTGGCAGTCAGAGTAATTTACACGTTTATGCTCCAGGAAACATGACCAACAATGTAGTGTACACAGAAGTTTTAAGGCAAATATAATAGGCAAAACACTCATCAGCTTGACACACTAATACTATATTATATGTACACTACAATCAGCTGTTAAACACAGCATCAATACAATCAACAATAATATTAGTAATATTGTCACAGGCAAATAGTGACATTGACAGAGTGCAAGTACAAAAGATACACAGGTTGAGATATATGTGTTTAGTTAGGAAGATGAGAGCAATTTAAACAAAGAGCCAAATGCAAGCCAGAATACTACACATTAAATACAAATATACATCCACTTATCCAGTTGACACACCATTTCATCAAATATACAATTTCCAAGTATTTATTAACATTTATCATTAATTATTCACAATTAAAAACAATTATTCAATGTAATTGTAGGTGCGCAGGGCATTTGGCTCTAACCAACTCGTGAAGCAGTAACGTCCTAGCGTATATATTTCCATTGCATTCCATACAGGGGAGTAATGTGTAGGAAGGGCGGAGGAAACCTAGGCCCGGACGCCTACTCTACAGTGGCGCCAATTATGTCTATAGAAAGGATATTTAAATATTATCATAAAACATCATTTAATCGTTTCAATTTGTAATATGGACATAATTACAATTCTTGCCTTCATTCATTTTATTACTCCTGCAATGACAAAACATTTGCGCGGTCGATTCAGAACAGATACTGCAGACAGTGTTGCTAACTTTTTTCGGGTAGAGGGATAGAACAGAAGACAGCGGCATTAATCCAAGGGGGTGCCAACTCTGCTGAATTATGGCTTCCCCCTCGGACATAGCAGTACAGGGAGGGAAGAAGCAGAGGGTCCGCTTTTAGTCGCCTCTTACGACACGCAGCGGGTACGGCCGCAGTATTCTTATCCCCTGACCGCAGGGTCTCTTGCTCACGAAGACAATGGCGGCGTATTTCTGCCTATATTACAACCGCATTCAGTCAAGCAATTTTGAATCGTACATTATCTTACTCCGAGTCTCAACAAGTTGTCTATAAGGAACAGCATTGTGGTTGATACATTTACCAACGCTCATTGTGATTATTGCGATTTTCAACATGAATCCTTTGAATGTACGGATGAAGACATTGCGCATTCAAGTCACTTTCGAACTCCATAAATGGCGCGTAACTATCTGAATCACCGACCATCACAACGTGTTGCGAACGTTTCAACTGCATGTGGATCTTGCAATCGTTACCAACAGCGTATATCTTGCAATACCAGTTGACTACCTCAGAGCATTTGTGCCGAATTCAATTTTCAAGTAGATTTTCAATGCACATTTTCTGAGCTCAACTGTGTCCTCTGATATTGTGTACACTTCAGACTGTGTTCGTAATAATTGGAGATATATATCGTGTGGATGTGTCGACATCCAGCTATGTGGACAGCGGCTCGCTCCTTGATGCGCTCCAACAATTTCTTCCTCTGACAAAACCTAGCCAGTGAATTGTCTGTGACAAACACGCATGTAAAATATCCACACTTTTCGATGGGTGTACACATCTTTGAAGATCAGCGCTGCGGAACAATGCTGGAAGACATTCCTCATGAGCTGTTTCTGATGCCAAATCTAATTGACGTGATGTCGTGTGATGTCAACCACAATCAAGTCCGTGTGAAAAGTTTATTCACTTGATACACGTGTTCGTGATATCATTTTTAATGAGTAGGATATTTGTGATAATATTATTAATTGGATAATATTTTGAGATAATGGGATAATATTTTTAATGAGTACGTTCACCAGTTTGGTCATGTGCTAACCATCAGACTGTTTTTATTTCTGTGTTTGGTTTCTCCTTGTGTTATGACTGTTTCGTCGTATCGCATGTGTTGATGGGAATAATATAATTCAGTAGGTTACTACGTTGCTAAAACGCCAATCATCATTATAGTCAAATTAGCTGCTGTGACTGCTGGACTTATGGATGTCTTCATTTAGACATCATTATGTACAGTTTAACTGCTCACGTGACTCATAACTTGCTGAAACCTGACCAACCGCTATAAAGCTCGTAATTACAATTCAATTCGCTTGTAATTTCATTTAATTCCTGTCTATGAAATATTATAATATACTTCAACATATTAACTTCAATTAAAAATTGGCAATTCGAAAATGTTCCGGAGATATTTGGCATGTATGGTATGAGTCGAACACTAATGGAGAAGTGAGGCATTTATTATAGTTTATCAGTCGATTGCGATGTTGTTTGATGCACGTACTCACTCTTACTTTGCTTTCTTTGCACTTTGCTCTTGTTTACATTCCTTGTTAGATACTTTGATTCTAAATTTCAGTTTTTTACCCCGTTAACGAAATAGGACCAAGTTCAAATAAATGCAAAATACGTAACAATCACGAAATACAAATGGCCACTATGAGCCATGAAAGGCAGCTCTGAAAATTTTTGGATTTACAATTTAGTCACATTACGGCATATATTGTGAAGTTTGAATAGAACGCTTAAACATTTTCTAAGTTGAATCGAGCATAGCCCTGTAATATTTTGTTTACAGTTAATATATAATTATGTGATTTGAACTTACTGTTGAAGCGTTCGAGTACGTCGTCATGATTTACGCATGAATGATAGAAGTAACTTGATAGCAGAAACCAGTCTTAGGTTGTACATGCCATGAAAGCATGCACGAGTATTTGATCATACATTATACATTTTCACCCACTATACCTTTACAAAATCAATTTCGGAATAATCAATATCGATTTCGGAATAATCAACAGCAATGGTGTATATTTACAGCGTATATGTAAATGATATATGTATATTTTATAAGCCCTGATCTTGCCATGTATATTAGTATACTTAATTTTCATATCATTCCCATTATTGAGTTTGGTTGTATGATAAAATACTTTCCACAATAATAATTCATTTATTAACGATACAACGATTTGAATAGCAATATACATGTATAGCACTACATAACAATAAGCAACAAAAATAACCTAAGTTTAACATTGAACAAATCATTTTAAAGAATAGTATCTTCTCTATTGACCGCAACAGTAATAAAATATAATAAATCTTTGAACATGCACAATTATTATGAGACCAAGTTCTGCGGATATTAGTTGAATGACGCTTCTGATAACCTCTCCTAATGTGTTTAATCGAAAATCATTCTTAGGTAAGGTTTATCTTAGAACAGCCACGTTTTTGACGTCAGACTTAAGAGATGACCACTGTTTTTCAATGGCACAAACATCAAGGAAAAAGGTGGTAAACGCAATTAATGATGCATTGAGAATTCAGCTTCTTCGAATAAAGATTTGACTTCAAAATGACAAAGAGCATTAGTAATAATGAGCAATACTCCAGTGTGTAATCTGAAGAAAGCCTCTCGAAGACACTTTCGAACAGTGGCGGCGCCAAGGGGGGATCCAGCTCCCCGAAAATATGCCAACCCCCCTAAGTCACACCGAAAATCATAACCATGGACAATACAATTTCTTACCGCTGTAAATGAAATGGTGTAATTATGGCTCAAGTTCGAGGATTGAATCAGTGTGCCCAGTCCCTTATTATAATATTATGTAGTCAGCGTTTGAGTGTAGCTCTTCATGCTCCGCCAAGTCCCCTCAACTTTTTCCTTAGCCCCCCTCAGCTCCCCATCGGGACAAATCCTTGCGCCGCCACTGCTTCCGAATAAACCCCTTGGCGATACTCATATTAAATCTTCCACGCCTGATTTAGTGCTAAATCAACACGATCCTACTGATAAATACGATCAAATACACGTTGGCTCCTCAAATTCCTGCTGATATTGCTGAACATCTGGTTCTTCTTGTTGATCTTGCAATATTTCTTGAGATACAAAAATTGAAATTGGTTTCATATAAGAACAATATGGCAAAAGTTTGAGGTTCGTATTGAGGAAGCTGCATAACAAAATCTATTGTTTTCATGATTATTAGCATGCTCGGCTTCAAATCTAACTTTTTATAGTGAGCATTAATCCATCTAAATGACGTCTCACATATTCAGTACTAACATTGTACAGCTCAAAACGTCCCCACACAGCCGCTGTCAGCTCTTTCAGCTTAATTTTATGATTTGTTGACTTCAATAATTCCAGGTGTTCTGATGCAATTTTGTAATGACTAATTCCTCTTTTTTTCTTATACCCATCAAATGTGCAATTAATCCAGTCGTATGCAGTAGACCGGTGATTCCCAAAGTGTATGTGGTGAATAACAATGTGGTAGGCGGGCGGCAGGGTGGCATGAAGAACAATTGTAATTTACCGTTTCTCCTTTCCAAGCAAAGAAGCCGACAGAAAATTACTGACCGCGGGCATCTACGACTTCTTAGTGAATTGCAGCCTGATGTTGAGAAGCTGATGTCCTGCACCAAGCACATCCATCCCATTAATATCTGGTGAGAGACAATGAACGTTGCTGGCGGAAGGCTTATGTACTATTCCATACTGCTGAAACGGTAAGAGTTGCAATAAAATTGGTTGATTAAATTTGGTTTAATTTGTGAAATACAAATTTCTGTTTGTTTCCATATGTGTGGGTGTGGGGTGGGAGGCACTGGGAATTTACCGGGGAGCCAATGAACGCCAGTTTGGGAACCACTGCAGTAGACTGTTTCACATGGAGGTTTGCTGCAGTCTTTACAGTTTCCACTACGGTTACGGTTAAAATCGTCACAAAATCGCATTTTTTCATGTAAGAGCTTCTCGACAGACAGATAATGACATCAATAATATTGAGCAATAGTGCGACGACAATATTACAGCTATGCTGAGATGACTATACAGAAATATATTGAAATGGGTTTACGTTAATGCTTGTCCAATATTAGCTGATAATATGCATATTGATGAAAAGATCTTCAGTCAAAATAGCTCAGGTTGAATGGTCCTAAATCAGTGTTGATTATTCCGAAATTGAAATTCATTATTCCGAAACTGATGTTGATTATTCCGGACTTGTATGCAATTTTAACAATTTCAAACGTTTAAAGCAGCTATCAGAGATTTAATTGCGTCAATGAAAATAATCGAAAACGCAAATTTTTGCAAGTTTGAAGCAGAAAAGAATTGAAACAGAACCGTGGATTATACCACATTGTTTCCGATTCAACATGCAATGTGCACACAAAGGTGTGACTGCTTTAATACTATTATCATTCGGTTATTATATCGGTTACATAATGAAGAGTTTATTAATGTAAATACATAATGTGCAAGACGAGGGAGGTTCTACAGTCTACTAAAGCAATTTAAATGTTTTACATAGTAAATTCACAGCAAGAGGATTTTATTAAACGTATAGGAAATTTCCTATCATTATAACCGGAAAGGCTATGAGTTACCAAATTAAAGAACTGGGCGAACAAAGTGCTTGACATGCATGAAACATAAAACAGAGAAATGATACAGGTGTGTGTCATTACGGCAGGTCATGCACAGCACGGTAGTCAATCCAACACGTCCAAACCAACCACACTCATCAACTTAGTATACCAACACATTAACTCAACATCACATTAAATATTCAACACCTTAATACATCAAATACACATCATCATCTTCTTAGCACATCAATACATTAAATATACACAGAGCCGTAGCAACCTCATCCCGCACATCCCGGCTTTGGGCAATTCCAAATGTTGAGGGGCCCATTGCTCAACGCCTGATATTAAAATTTATCATAAAATATCACATAAAAGTACCGTACGTTTGCAAGGGATCGAAGGGCTGCTGGAAACTGCATTTTCCAAGAATCGTACCTTTATTATAATTGTGGTTCATCTATAATAGGGACACAAAATATTGCCTTCTGATGGCGGACATATAACTTTGCTTCGGCTCATAATACACAATTCAACCATCAACTTATCACATTAATACATCAAATGTACTCTACAATTATCAACTTAACACATAAATACAACAAATGTACTGTCCAATTATCAACGTAGCACATTAATACATCAAATGTACAATCAACTTAGCACATTAATACAACAAATGTACTGTACAATCATCAACTTAGCACATTAATACATCAAATGTACAGTTCAATCAACTTAGCACATTAATACAACAAATGTACTGTACAATCATCAACTTAGCACAATAATACATCAAATGTACAGTTCAATCAACTTGGCACATTAATACATCAAATGTACTGTACAATCATCAACTTAGCACAATAATACATCAAATGTACAGTACAATCATCAACTTAGCACAATAATACATCAAATGTACTGTACAATCATCAACTTAGCACAATAATACAACAAATGTACTGTACAATCATCAACTTAGCACATTAATACATCAAATGTACAGTTCAATCAACTTATCACATTAATACATCAAATGTACTCTACAATCATCAACTTATCACAATAATACATCAAATGTACTGTACAATCATCAACTTAGCACATTAATACACCAAATGTACTGTACAATCATCAACTTAGCGCAATAATACATCAAATGTACTGTACAAACATCAACTTAGTACATTAATACATCAAATGTACAGTACAATCATCAACTTATCACATTAATACATCAAATGTACTGTACAATCATCAGCTTAGCACAATAATACAACAAATGTACTGTACAATCATCAGCTTAGCACAATAATACATCAAATGTGCAGTACAATCATCAACTTAGCACATTAATACATCAAATGTACTGTACAATCATCAACTTAGCACAATAATACATCAAATGTACAGTTCAATCATCAACTTAGCACAATAATACATCAAATGTACTCTACAATCATCAACTTAGCACAATAATACATCAAATGTACAGTACAATCATAAACTTAGCACATTAATACATCAAATGTGCAGTACAATCATCAACTTAGCACATTAATACATCAAATGTACTGTACAATCATCAACTTAGCACAATAATACATCAAATGTACAGTACAATCATCAACTTAGCACAATAATACATCAAATGTACAGTACAATCATCCACTTAGCACAATAATACAACAAATGTACTGTACAATCATCAGCTTAGCACAATAATACATCAAATGTGCAGTACAATCATCAACTTAGCACATTAATACATCAAATGTACTGTACAATCATCAACTTAGCACAATAATACATCAAATGTACTGTACAATCATCAACTTAGCACAATAATACACCAAATGTACAGTACAATCATCAGCTTAGCACATTAATACATCAAATGTACTGTACAATCATCAACTTAGCACAATAATACATCAAATGTACTGTACAATCATCAACTTAGCACAATAATACATCAAATGTACAGTACAATGCATGGCACAGTTGATACAATAATAATTTTCGCATTAAGATGAACTTATTCACATAGAAGTTACAATGTTATAAACCAGTGTCACAAACTGCAATAGAGAGGTCGGCCATTCTTAGAAAGTTGACATAAGTTTTTATAAATTGAAATGGTTCCAGGGCTGCATCTACCTTAACAATTGAACACAATGCGGCTATATTCGTCAACTGGATGTTCTCGTGGTATCGGTAAACAGTGATTAATTTATAGGATATCATTGACCTGGTGTACTTGCTTTCCTGACATATATTGGCGCATCACAAGATAATGTTTCACTGACCACGTGTTTTAGATTACGTCACACTTGACAAATTATCACTCCAAACTTGGGATCAATATGGCTAGCTCATCTAGCACCACATGACCAATGATCGCCAAATCAAGCAACGAAGAAAATTACGCATGTCGTCAGTGCAATTAACCATGGAAAAGTTCAAGTATCCATAGGTTATTGTAACAAAAAGGGAATTCATTGATGTTAAAGTGAAAATCAATTTTTCATAGATGAAAATCAATTGGTTAAAACTGAAAATCAGTTTTATATTGTCAAAATTAAGACCCTGGATCTGCGGATGAACAAACTTTGTGTTAATATTGTTCTGGTTGACATATTAGCGAAATGCAGAAAGTGTAAACCAAATTTCCCAACAGATTAATTTTACCCAACAGTCTGTCAACTTTAACAAAATATAATTTCCCTTTTGCAAACCTGGTTTTCACCTTTACCGAATTGATTTTCATTCCTATTGAATTGATTAGCACTAATAATACGTGATCTTTCCCATTTGCCAAATTGATTTGTAAATGGTACAATGACTGAAAGTGCAGCGAGCGACCACATTGGTCCAAGTTATCATTAGTTATTTGAGGTTGTATGTTTCCAGGCTGTGAAAGCATTTCGACCCAACATGCCCCCAACACTACGCTTTCTCAAATTGTCTTCATGTTTTTGTTTAAAGCTACACACCTCGCAAATGTATTCGTTGGAGTGATATAATGGTATGCTTGTGAGATAATATGATATGCAATGGGAGTCATATAATTGCAGCTTGGGAGAAGTTAAGCAAACGCAGTTGCTCGCTGCACAATCAGTCTCTAGGACTGTGCTTCTTCACCTCTTTGGCAGCGACTCAAACATATGCATCAATTAAGCAACGCGACCCAACCTAAACTGATACACGAATTATCATTAGGTGTAATGATTATGCTTATAATTAGAATATAATATGCGTCGATCAAATCAGGATAAAATTTAATCGTGATAGAATCACAATCAGCATAAAATACTAAGATTAATTATAATGTGTTTAATTAATACAGTATATCATTGTAAAACATTAGTGGTAAAAAGTGCTTTCTACGAACAGTTGGGGCCCAATAGAATAGATTGGTGTTGCAACTTTGAGTCGTGACCGAGGGATTAAGAAGCACTGCCATATGTATTTTAGTTAAATGCAATGACGGCATATATAATATTGGCCAGCGCGTGATTTGGCGATCAATGATTTTGATTATCCGTCGTCATCCAGGTATTTGAATAACAGCCAATTATCACAGTTAGTTAACACATAAATTTCCCATGTAAATATCAATAATGCCCACTACTTGTTTAGTCTCCTTATCATTAGAGCAATGGTCCGTAACCTTCTATTTGAGTATATTTCAATCATGGAAGTAGACCATTTGTGATACATGTTCTGTGGAAGTACTGGAGGCCAGTGAAAACTGGTAAGACAAATGGAAATGTGCACATACAAAGGAAACCAAACATAACACTGTATACTTCAACAGAACATGTTTACTTCTCAATGTGCCAAATGTTCTTTTTGTACAACAGCACTGTGAAATCTAATATATTCAGATTTCCTATTATTATTATTGTTATTATCATTAATTACAGGTAAATCCAGTGACATGAATAGGAGGCAAGGACTAATACACCTAGCAGTTGTCCCGTGCAGCGGAAACGCTCAAAAATGTAGGGAGAAACAACGTTGGAGAAGCAAATGTTTCAGTCAGGGACATTATAGGCATATACATGTAAGCAAGTTACTGGAAACGAAGACATACACATTTGTAGTCATTGAAACGCACGTTTCTTCTTTTGTCTGTTATATTATTTCACAATTGTTAACACTTCACTTCCCGCTAATGCAGTGTTTCATAACCGGAGTTGCTCGCACGTCTAAGTGTGCGAGCCTTTTTCCTAAGAGGCGCAAGGATTCGTATGAAAAATGAAACAAAGTATATACTTTTACTCATTCTATATACATTTTCCCGGAAAAATTCTTTTCTAACCCTTTGTTTAATTCAAAAATATATCGCAGTGGTTCTCAACCGTTTTTCTCTGATTCCACACTTCTTAATGATCCGGCTCTTCATTTTTACAACATCAGAGGTAAGTTCAACAAATTCAGTTGTTACATCAAAGTAAATATCAAGCAAAAATAGCAAAAGCAAAAATAAACTATTTTTAATTGATAAAACACACATAGTTATCCTGTTCTAATCGACCTTTAGCTTCCCACTTGACAACTCTTCCAGTGCACACAGGTTAAGAACCACTGGTCTAAAGGGTACGAAAACTCACTGCTGGTTTGGAAATATGTGCGATGAATACTGAATAGTGCGATGAATACGAATACTGAAAACTGTCAAGAACCACTGCATTAGTGGCAAATTCGGACAGGTTACGGACCATTACATTGGATAACTCTCAATTACACACGTATCATGGAAAGCGGCACTTGTTCAACAATTTTCGTCATCTAGCCATGAATGTTGAAGCTGATTCAGAGCACACTCTATACAGTACTGATCGAACGTATCAGAGTAGAATGTCACATTCAGTTGAAGGGTCAACACTGAGCGGTGAAATGTAGAGAACATTGTACAGTTATGTATTGTTTAGTCCAAGTACACTGTCGCTGCAGCATACACACGGAAGAATTTACGGTTGCTTAACTAATGCACGCATAATGGAATACCGTTTTCATCACATTAAATCCAACAACCAAAGTCGCTGATGGGATCTCTGATCATGGAAATTTACACGTTTGGAATCTCCTGTTTTTCTTTGTCTGTACCTCACTTGGTTTTATCACCTGTCTAGAGTTCATTTGAAGCTGATAGGTTAGTGGCGCTCATAAAAAGTCTCTCTGGATCTGTAAATGGCTACACTCACAATGTTTGGCAAAATCTAGTGGCACTACACTGGCATACTCTGCTCCAGGCAAAAACGTCATCTCAACCAAATTGATTATACTGTTGTGAGAGTCAGCCGTTTCTCAATAAGCGCAGTATGCTCACTCATAATTTGAAACAGCACAGATCACGTTTTCCAGTTGACATTCAATCCTCGTTCAATGCATGTAATGGCGTGCACGAAGAAATATCCTCAAGTGGTTTGTCATTAATCTCAGTGATCGTACAAGTTTGGGTCTAATCAATGTATGTTTCCAATAGCCAATTGAAATGTTTGTGGTTGAAAATGGTGTTTGGGACCAAAGTACCGATACTTGATTGAAAATCAACCATGCAATATTTTAAGTATACAATTCCGTCAAGTGTTTGGATACAGATGCAGCCAATGGAGTTGTTCATCATGATCAGAAGCACAACAAAGTAAAAGTCAGGATGATTTGGCAGAAATGATTGATGATTGATGAGTATCTAAGCGTTTACCGACGGCTCGCATTCACAAAGATACCGGCAAATCAGCAGCTGCAGTGCACAATTGGAACAATGAGCGCTTTAACAGGTCATTCATGCAGTCCTATAAGCTACAATCGCAAGACATCTCACAGAATCTCGTCATTTCATCAACGTGATATTACGGTGAACTTTGCTTGAACACCAAGTGTTGTCCCACGTGAGCAATGTGCCGATGGTTAGTGCAAGAATGGCGCAGAAGGAGAGAATCACTCAGACATAATTCGACTCGAAACAATATGAAGTGGCAGATGAGCATTGCTTTCACAGTAGGAGCGCTTCCAGAGTTGGCTCGTACATGGAATCAAGAGGCAAGGTTTCATAGCCTTCATTGAATGTCAGTGTCAAGTCACCAGGACAATTAGGAAAAGCGTGCAACAACTCGAAACTTCTGGAAAACGACAGAAAGGGGAACAGAGCACCGACTGAGGCCGAAGTTTGTGTTCGCAAACAACCTGGAAAACGATGCCAGCTACAGCCGTACAATAGCGAGTCTAGCAATCTCTCAGCAGCGACATCAGTACATTGATGAAACTGCCTGCAAAACAGATACTGAGCAGCGTTGAATGGCCTCGCTGGACACTTGGTGAGATATATGCACAGGCTGAATATTGATGTTTGAATATTGAAGAATCATGCAATTAGTCATGAAAAGAGTACAGGTTTTGCACGGACTAAAGTCAATTTCAATTGAGCACACACGATCCAAATGTGCATTGTGGTTGAAATCACACGACATCACGTCAATAAGATTTGGCATCAGAAACAGCTCATGAGAAATGTCTTCCAGTATTGTTCCGCAGCGCTGATCTTCAAAGATGTGTACACCCATCAAAAAGTGTGGATGTTTCACATGCATGTTTGTCACAGACAATTCACTGGCTAGGTTTTGTCAGAGGAAGAAATTGTTGGAGCGCATCAAGAAGGGAACCGCTGTCCACATAGCTGGATGTCGACACATCCACACGATATATTTCTCCAATTAATACGAACACAGTCTGAAGTGTACACAATATCAGAGGACACAGTTGAGCTCAGAAAATGTGCATTGAAAATCTGCTTGAAAATTTAATTCGGCACAAAAGCTCTGAGGTAGTCAACTGGTATTGCAAGATATACGCTGTTGGTAACGATTGCAAGATCCACATGCAGTTGAAACGTTGGCAACACGTTGTGATGGTCAGTGATTCACATAGTTACGCGCCATTTATGGAGTTCGAAAGTGACTTGAATGTGCAATGTCTTCATCCGTACATTCAAAGGATTCATGTTGAAAATCGCAATAATCACAATGAGCGTTGGTAAATGTATCAACCACAATGCTGTTCCTTATAGACAACTTGTTGAGACTCGGAGTAAGATAATGTACGATTCAAAATTGCTTGACTGAATGCGGTTGTAATATAGGCAGAAATACGCCGCCATTGTCTTCGTGAGCAACAATACACTGTCTGCAAGATCTGTTCTGAATCGACCGCGCAAATGTTTTGTCATTGCAGGAGTAACAAAATGAATGAAGGCAAGAATTGTAATTATATCCCTATTACAAAGTGATACGATTAAATTATGTTTTATTACAATATTTATATATCCTTTCTATAGACATAATTGGCGCCACTGTAGAGTAGGCGTCCGGGCCTAGGTTTCCTCCGCCCTACCTACACATTACTCCCCAGTATGGAATGCAACGGAAATATATACGCTAGGACGTTACTGCTTCACGAGTTGGTTAGAGCCAAATGCCCTGCGCACCTACAATTACATTGAATCATTGTTATTAATTGTTAATAATAAATAAATGTTAATAAATACTTGGAAATTGTATATTTGATGAAATAGTGTGTCAACTGGATAACTGGATGTATATTTATACTTAATGTGTAGTATTCTGGCTTGCATTTGGCTCTATGTTTAAATTGCTCTCATCTTCTTAACTAAACCCATATCTCTCAACTTGTGTATCTTTTGTACTTGCATTGTCAATCTCACTATTTGCCTGCGACAATATTACTAATATTATTGTTGATAGTATTGATGCTGTGTTTAACAGCTGATTGTAGTGTACATATAATATAGTATTAGCGTGTCAAGCTGATGAGTGTTTTGCCTATTATATTTACCTTAAAACTTCTGTGTATACTACATTGTTGGTCATGTTTCCTGGAGCATAAACGTGTAAATTACTCTGACTGCCAACTCGTGAAGCTGCAACGTACAGTTGACCATGAGAAAAACAACCCTCTTCCAATTGTAGTCCACATACCTTTAGTGTTTGTCCCTGCGATTTGTTTATGGACATGGCAAAGGATAAGCGCACTGGAAATTGAATGCGTTTGAACTCGAACGGAGTATTCGATGGGATAAGTGGTATTCGAGGAATGAAAACACACTGTCCTTTTCCTGATCCTGTAATTATTTTGGCCTCAATAACATTTCTGGTGAGGTTTTTCACGACAAGTCTGGTGCCATTGCAAAGCTCAGGTTGTGAGAGGTTTCTCAGAAGCATAATTGGTGAACCTACCTTCAAAGTAAGTTTGTGAGAAGGAAGTCCAGGAATATCGAGAGAGTTGAGAAATTCTACAGGATAATTAACTGCCTCAGACTCGTGCACGACACAATCGATTGATGTGAACGTTAATTCGTCGCCTGGCAAACGCCTCATCAAGTTTTCATTTATTTCGTTGACTGTTGAGTTTTTGGGCGCCAAAATCGCTCGCTCGCACAGCCAGTTGGTGTCGGTGTAGTTTGTGGTCACATTGGGGAAGACAGTGTTGACGAGTTGATTGACCGATGACACAGGTATGCCAAAAGTACCAGTTTGAACACACCCTTCTTCACTAACGCCTAGCTCATCTTCTCCGAGTTGTAACAATGTTGTTGCAAAAGCTTCAGCCATGTGGTCCCCGTGTAATTGCGCTCTCATATTTGTGGAAAATTGCATGATTTTCACGTGTCTCCAGAGAATGGACGATTTGAGACATGCTGCAATCTCGTCAGCTTTCGTTCCTCGAGGAACAACGGGTAATGTTTGCCGAAAATCACCGGCCAACACTACTGTGATGCCTCCCATCAACATATTTGAGTCGCGTATATCCATCAATGTCCTGTTGACTGCCTCGAGAGACTTTTTGTGAGACATTGTCGCTTCGTCCCAGATGATCAGTGCGCATCTTTTGAAGAGCTCCGCCGTCTCTGAGTTCTTACTGATATTGCATACTGGTTCATCATTTGTGTCGAGATTAATTGGAATTTTGAAAGTCGTGTGGGCGGTGCGACCACCAGGCAACAATGTGGCAGCGATTCCCGAACTTGCCACCGCCACAGCAATGTCTCTCCTTTGACGAACTGTAGCCAGCAAAAGATTGATGACAAACGTTTTGCCTGTTCCCCCAGGCGCATCAATGAAATACAGTCCACCTCTTTTGTGGGTGACATCATCAATGATTGCCGTATAGGCAGATCGTTGCTGAGGAAGCAGTCTGGGGACATTATCATCAATGAATGATGTCAGTGACGTGATATCGTAGGACGTCTCCCGCAAAACATTAGGATGCAGTGTTGTGTGTGCATCGGTTAGTACCTCAGGAAGACCGAATGAGGTCAGTCTTTGGCCCCCCATTGAAATAATATGGCTATCAATATCAACCAGTGCAAAATTGTATATCTCATCCGTGAAACCAACATGCTGGCCGGGTATGAGCAGCTGTACTCTGTATCTGTAATCCTCCGACATATCATCCTTATACTTTTGCCACAGCTCGAGAGGATTGCTAATCTGGCAGTTGTGTAGCATGATGGCAAACAGTTTTCTCAAGGTTGAAGGCATACGGGAAAGTGCAGCCTCTGACATTGTGTTATCCCACTGAGTGTCGTCTTCAAGCAAGTTCAGCTGCAGGCACGCTTCTCTGTATGTCTCAAGCTCCTGGCCATTGACGGTTCTCAGGCAAGAAAACGAGGTCGGCCCTTTGACAACATGTAGAAGCATTCTCAAAAAGAAGCACTCCCTGTGATTAGGATGCACAGCATAAACTCTGCCAATCGTCGAGTCAAATTTGATGCCTGGGAATTCTTCAACGTCTACACCTTTCTTACGCCTTTGCCATTGGTTTTTGATCCACGTGTAATAGGACGGAACCTGATGGTACAAGAGAGTTCGAGCAAAATCGTCACGTTGGCAAAGTTCAAAGAATGCTGTGAGAGTGGTCTGTTTTGGATTGTTAGCTATTTGTTCGGCGGTTTGACTTGTGAAAAACACTCTTTGGCCATTTTCAAGATGCACAGCAAGCTGCTGAATGGCAGGATGTCTTTCATGAATGGGGAACCCAAATATACGCCAGAAAGCCTCATTCGTACTCAAATATCTTCCCAATTCATACTGCAACACTTCGTCATGAGCGTTACCATGTTGCAGAGCAAACATGGCAGCATCTGAACCCTTGTTAATGTACTTGCACACGTACTTAATGGACTTGACAGAATTGCAAAACTCGACATTGATGTGAGCATCAAATGCTCTTGAAAGTAACGGGCAATAAGGAACCACCCACCTATTGTCTACCACAAACACGCCAACTGCCGTTTGGCAACCTCCATCTTCAGTAGACCTTCTTCTGTACGAGGGATACCCGTCATCACTGAAATGGGTAGACGTCTGGAACTGCTTGGGATAGTTTTTAGTGCAACGACCATCTTTCATACATGGTGAATTCGGATTGAGACTGCCACATGGACCGTGCACCATGTGTCTCTTAACAATATCAGCGAGTACTGGGTCATTATCGGGATCAGGCAGCTCTGCCGATATCACAGCATCAATTTGGTTAGGATTGATTTTAGTTTTTAGCCATAGCAATATATGACAATGGGGTAATCCACGTTTCTGCCACTCAATTGTGTACATGTAGCACCTTACATCTCCAAAGATTTGTGACTTTTTTATAAGATCCATCAGTTTTATCAGCTTCAAACGATATACTCTAGCAATAAGATCTTGCCTATCACCATGTTTTTGACCGGAAATCAGCTCACGTTGAATTTCATTACATTTCGGGTTGGAAGTGAATGTGATGAATAAGTCGGGCTTACCAAAGTTGCGGACATAGGTCATAGCATCCTGAGTTCTTTCGTGCATATACCGCGGACTACCAGTGAATGTGGAGGGCAAAATACATATCTGGCCAATATCCCTGGTGTCGCCGTCATTGTTCATGTGATCTCTCAAATGAATGTATGATTCTACTCTGAGTTTGGTTTGGTTGTTCCTGATATAGAGCAATCTCTCTGATTCAACTTTGGCATACATGTCGACTACAAATTGGTGAAAAAGATTCCGGCTTTTATGCAACGCGTTGAAATTGCCGTCCCTGATCATAAAGTGATATGAATAATAATCCATACATGATACTGTTTTATTTGTACCGAATTGGGGAATATCAATTTGGTAACCATCTTGACCATAAACGAACAGTAAAGGATATTGCAGCGTATCATATGAACGGTGTGTCTCACAAACGCGCGTCAGTGTAGATTGCCTAGAGTGCAACACAATGTCTCTCTTACCAAATTGCCCGTCTCTCATTATTATTGCCACCTCGTTACACTGGGGGATATTGAATCTACCAGAATGTTCATTGGCTGGTCGCTTATTGGGATCAATTACAATTCGAAAGTCTGTTGCCGGTGCCCTCTCTATTGCAGACTTAAAACTTTGAATATACGAATTGTGTATGTGTAGCATTTCCTGCAAGTCAAGCACAATGTCTTGTCTTACGCCTTGATTTAGATTGCATCGGGTCTGCGCTTGAACCTGATCACCTCCGATGAAATACACTTGCAAATACCGAGCACTGTCATCATTAGAAGGTAACAATGAGCCAATCCTGTGGTGAATCTGTCCTTGAACCTTGAATGTGGGCATATACCCACCTTCGTGAACAATATTTGCGCCGAACGATGTCATCTGAAAACAATTGTTGTACTTTTGAATGTTTGCTAAGAAATGCCTTGATTTGGCACACGTACCTGAGAGAAGATCTCGCAAAGGTTGTGGTGGATCAGCGACAAGAGCCAGCCTGATTTTCCCGCGGTGACAACACATTCCCGGTGTCTCATCGAACCACTTACGTGCAGCACAAAAACCACACGTCACGGACATACACCCTATCGATAGAAGAGGTTGTGCTTCATATGGATAATTGGGGTTGTAATTGAATGCAGCTAACCTCCATTGCTCAGGACGGAAAGGACGAAGTTCAATTTCAATGCGGTGTAGCCTGTCTCGCAACTGTCTCTGTGCTGTGGCTTCTGGGTCTTCATTGGCTCTACTATCGGACGTCCGCTGGGCGTTGGTGTTTCGTCGCTGCTCGGCATCCTGCTCCGTCTCATTTTGCCGAGCAGCAGCAGTCAGCTGGGCGTTGGTGTTTCGTCGCTGCTCGGCCTCTTCCTCGGTCTCATTTTGCCGAGCAGCAGCAGTCCGCTGGGCATTGGTGTTTCGTCGCTGCTCGGCATCCTGCTCCGTCTCATTTTGCCGAGCAGCAGCAGTCAGCTGGGCATTGGTGTTTCGTCGCTGCTCGGCATCCTGCTCCGTCTCATTTTGCCGAGCAGCAGCAGTCCGCTCGGCATTGGTGTTTCGTCGCTGCTCGGCATCCTGCTCCGTCTCATTTTGCCGAGCAGCAGCAGTCCGCTCGGCATTGGTGTTTCGTCGCTGCTCGGCATCCTGCTCCGTCTCATTTTGCCGAGCAGCAGCAGTCCGCTGGGCGTCGGTGTTTCGTCGCTGCTCGGCATCCTGCTCCGTCTCATTTTGCCGAGCAGCAGCAGTCCGCTCGGCATTGGTGTTTCGTCGCTGCTCGGCATCCTGCTCCGTCTCATTTTGCCGAGCAGCAGCAGTCCGCTCGGCATTAAGTTGACGCCGCTGCTCGGCCTCGGCCACCGATTCGCCGCGTCGAGCGGCCGCAGTCCGCTCAGCGTCGTCCCTGCGGCGTTTGGCGGCCTGTTCAGGTGTTTCAAGTCGACGCACAGCTGCCATGCGCTGAGCCGCCCGCTGTCGTCGTCGTTGGTCATCAGATGACAGCGTGGACGGCCCAGGTTGCTCGTCGTCAATTGGCAGCTGTGCGCCGCCAGACTCCACATTGGATGGCCCCGGCCGCTGATCGTCCGACGATTCAACATCCCCGCTCGATCTCCTCTTTTTTGGAGTGAACGCTGATTTTTTTTTACGGGGCATTGCTGAAATTCATATATATGCGAATGTGCGTATATGCTTAAATATGCGTATATGCGTATATATATATATATATATATATATATATATATATATATATATTGTTATATTGCTTATATTCTGTGTATTCGATATATTCTCTTCGCAGAGCATTGGTGAAATGTATATACATATGCGGAATGCGCTAAAAATTGACTTGTGATAATTTAGTAATGGACATATGTGACAAAAAGTATTATAAAATGCATTAGCGCAATAATGACTTACGTTTAATGAGCGTAAAACATTGTCGTGAATTTTTATTGGTTTCATTGGCGTTATTCAGAAACAGTATTTGTAGATATTGGAAAAGTTCCACAAACCTTGTTGCCATGAACATCGAACCTAAGTGCAACATGTGCAGTGACAGGTGCGCAGTTTGCGGTGACTGCAGCTCTGAAAAACAATTGCAAATGTACACAAACTAAATAGACACAAACAATATGTTATACATGTAAAGAAATTTCAAGTTTTAAATATAGTATTCATATAATATTCATAAAGTGGTTTGTTTCTAGTAGTTATTCCGCATATCACAGCATCGGTACTATCCTATTTGCGAATCGCTCCAAAGTGCGCTAATCAAAACGGAGACGGAGCTAACAGGCGCGTTCTGTTCAATGCGATACTGGCGCTCTCTAACGGCGGAAAGTGTAACTAACCTAACCTAACCTAACCAACCCAACCAGACCTAAACTAACCAGCATAACCTAACTTAACCAACCTAACCTAACAACGAAAAGGCATTTGTCAAAAAAAAACACTGGAACAGTGCGCTGATTAGCTTTGATAAATATAACCTTCAAAAGTAATATTGCAATAATAAATGTTACTTAGGTATTAGAATTCTTTTTGTTTTGTCGGCGAGACAAAAATCGAAATAAATACAAATATTTCAAAAACATTAAAAATTGCACACTAGAAGAACGTTGATCATCTTTGAAAAGTTGTTCTTTGTCGGAACGTAATTTTTGAATGAGTACATTGAAGAACATCGGAATCCCAGTACATAAAATCTAGCCAAACCAGCATATTTCCAATTAAAAGTGAAGCAATGAATGTCTAAGGTTTTAATAGGGTTATATTATTAATCAATAAACATATATTTGTATTTTCCAGACTGTCTAAAACACGCCAAAGAGCCATATAAATCATGTTTAGAAAAAGGCTCGAACGATCATCTCAAAACGACAAGAACAATCTAGGCTAATTTACGCCTTGAAATTCACTAAATTCTAAGCAACGCGCAGAGAAATAGAAGCGTTGCACTCATTCTCTGCAATGACGGCTCACAAATTTCTTTCCGTACTGAGCGGAGCCCCATCCCTCTCGGCGCACCTGGACAATGCCACCTAGATATCTAGACAGGTAGTCTAGGTGGCGTTGACCTGGGCTAATCCGGTGGGCGGAGCCTATTTAGCTTACGTTAACTTGACGGTTTAGTGCAAAACGGTCGGTCCCCACAGCATCGAGCAATTGTTGCCTATACAGGACGCGAACGACCCGACGCTTGAGTCAGCCAGCGGGACCTAATAAACTATCACAGACACTGTTTTGTGGCGTAGACAGTTTGTGGCAATCGTGTCTCTCTTCATTAAGCAGGTGTTGTATTCAGGTTGACGCGTGCAAACGCTCAATTATAATTGGTCGAGGGAAACAGTGAGACCGAAATTGCGTCAGCATCATACTGGTCATCAATTGACAGTTGATCTGTGTTTTTGCAGTAGTGCTGTTTCACTTGTTGCTGTGTAGAACGTGTGTTATGTGTTACCGCCTACATTTATTGGTCACTATTGCTTATGTGCCTACGAAATTCCGAAGTGTGGTGTTGTGAACTGCAATTGAAATTACAGCGATACTGTGACGGATCCAGATTGCAATTTTAGAAAGAGCTGAAAAAATATGGGGGGAGGGGCTCAAATTTGGGAGCGATCAGTCATGCAACGATCAGTCATCAATCATTATGTAACGTTTTTTTCGATAATGCTTAAATCAGCTAATTCTATAGAAAACATCTACTGGATCCACCAGTGCAGCGCGGTGCCGAGTTTTTCCACTACCAAAAACTTAGACAAACTTTTCTTCAGAAGGAGCTGAGACATTTTCTCCAGGAGAATGCCATCACTTCATTTGATACTCTCATAGTGTACACATAGAATTTGCCATAATCTATACCTAGTACAATACAATTATTATTTCAAAATTGTAGTGGTTAGTTGTTTACTCATGACAGAAAATTTATCGAATAATCGAATTTCGAATCGAATAATCGAATTTATCGAATTACAAACACAGGCATACTAAATAAATACAATTTTAGTTGTATATATTTATAGAAACTTCATGTGTTGCATAAAATATTAATAAAATTAATTGTTACAACAGAGTAAAAGTAGAACTCAAACTATGAAGAGTAAATGTAAAACATTGCACAGGAACGTATAGGTAGATTTTTTGTTAAATTTATAATGCTCATTAGCTTAATACTTGAAAATGATAAAATAATATGGTACCGTGTGAAAGTACACTGTCCAGTTAAAATTTGAATTTGCCGTATAAAATACGCAGTCGAAACAAAATAGGCGGGACACTAACTCAATGAAGTAATGGCACAAATAACAGGTTTTGAATCAAACCGTGAGTTGAACAATCTGAGCAGAAATCAAGAATTACAAATATTTCTAAATATGAATTTACTATTGATAGTATTTTAATATGTGAAAAAAGCATTAATTTGTCATAGTCTAGCCGAATTATTATTATTGTAGAAAAGTAACACCTCAAGTGTGTGTGGTGTACAGCAACCAGCGATGCGTTTCCGTGGCAACCAGCCACAAACACGCGGGAAGTAGCATGGCGTAAATATACAATTGTAGGCAAACCGTTCGCAAAACAAAAAGCAAGAATCTTAATATTTTCAATGTGAATGTAATGTATGATCGCGCAGGGGAAAATTATTTCTATTTCCTTATTTAGCAAAAATATACTTCAAGTCTATTTGTAGAATTTTCGAGATAAGATAGGGTACCATCTAGGGACAAAAAATATAAACAATTGTTATATGGACCGCTGCACCATAGTAAACAACCACAAATGAGAAACAAATGGTTGAATGATTTACAACTGAATCAGTTGAATAATGGCTAGAGTGGGAATTTTATGTGATATTTTTCGGCGTTTTATGTTTGTATTATGCGGCGAAAAATGCCTAAATATGTTGTCA
This sequence comes from Sacculina carcini, assembly GCA_916048095.2. Taxonomy (NCBI): domain Eukaryota; kingdom Metazoa; phylum Arthropoda; class Thecostraca; family Sacculinidae; genus Sacculina; species Sacculina carcini. The sequence goes on from OU696595.1 coordinate 1,215,955, forward strand.
AAAACCCCAAAATCAGCTATTCAATTTTCATATGTTTGAATTTTGGACTGTTTTGTAGATAATTTTCACTTGTAGCATTCATCTAACGACATACATATATACCCGCACGTATATATTTCTTAGACATATATTTTTTACTTAAGACGGAATTTAGTTGATTATTATATATATGAAAAAATAATTATATGTGATAACATAAAATTCCCGAATCTATTAATGACTAACTACCAGCAAGTTGGACACTATGTGAAGTTCTTTTAATACCTGTTTTGCTTGCGTTTTGTATGTAGTCAAGCTCATCAATGAAGAATTTAAAATTAATTCGTCGAGTTTATTGATATAACCAAGTACTCTCTGCTCATGCACTAACCCTCTAGCTGACATACCTGGCTATATTGACAACATCATCATTTATTTTGCCTTTCACAATACACAATTTTTCTAATACAATACACAAGACGGCAGGGCATGATGATCCGAAAGGATTGTGTAACCCCTATTAAGTATTACATAACAATATAACCTACAATGATCTAACTCAACCTAACTCAAGCCAATCTAGCGTATAGTTTAAACCTGCAATATTATATAAGAAATACATTAGAAAATTATTATATATATATATGACATACTCAAAAAAATATTGAAAATGAAATTGTTTCTAGTAGTATATTCCAAATTAGTTCTTGGATTAGACACGGGTATCTGTTTGAAGTATCCAATAATGACCGACCGACTCAAATATTCATAAACATGACTTGAAATTTTATCAAACTACCCCTCTGTTTGATACAGCATCCTGCATCCATTCAGCACCTGGATACCCAAAATTGTGTTCAGCAATTTGAGCCTGTCATGAACTAACGTAACACAAACTAATCCTACCTAACCTAACCTGGGGGTCGGCAGCCCGCGGCCTAGACATACAGCTCTAGCACTGCCTAGTGGCTCCCTGGAGTTCTTTCAAAACTTAACTATCCTTATAGACAAGGCAACTATCCTGTAGTGTTCAAGAAAATGGGCAATCTCTATGTTTCCAAGAGAGTTGGTAAAAGTCAGTATGAAATACCAGAATTAATTGTAAAGAAGTTGAATATGTGTGTGTCACAATACTATAATAATTGACAAAATACAATATCAAAGAGTTTAGCAGCATTTAGTGCGCACAAATGTTTTAAATATATAATATGTTTACATCAACGTGATATTCTTACATGTCCAATTAATTTTTCCTGAAAAAATTCAGTACAGGTCAACTTTTCTTACGTGTAAGCTTAGTTAGCTCGTAATCAATAAATACCAATATGTATTAAATATTCTTATTTTTATTTTTTAAATATATCTGAAAAACCTGCATTTGTGTATTATAGTTTAATTATTATTTATTTTGATTATTGTAGAATAAACAAATGAAAATTAATAACAACAATCAAACTCACCAGATCGTGTAGAAGTCGCGCAGTAACGCTCGTTGTATCTGCCGCTGATAGTAGATCGACCAGGCAAAACACAAAGTACGTAGCGAGAGAAACGCACAGTAACAGAGACACGCAGAGAGTGGTGCTGCCAAAATGACTGAAGTTAACACCTAACACATGTATATATAACTTTATGGGTTCAAATATTCGCTTCTTCCAAATGTCACAGCGCCCCTGATTGGTCGCTGCTTCTGAAACGCAATTTGATTGACCAAATTCAAATTTGATAGACTACAATTGATTCGAGACGTTCGAGGAAATTCAGTTAGATATGCTGCAGGCGATGTTGACACGTGTCATGAGCCAGGGAGTAAGCTTTGTTTTGGGGTGAGCTTTGTTTGATGTACCGCCCGCCTCGCTCTCTCTTTAGCTTCACTTACAGGGCACAACTAAAACAATCGGTATGTGTGTGTGTGTGTGTGTGTGTGTGTGTGGCATACACTTCAACAATTCGGCATGTTTGAAGTGATGTTTGTGTGTGTGTGTGTGTGTGTGTGTGGCATAGAGTCGAACAATTCGGCACGTTTGAAACGATTTGTGTTCGCGTGTGGATAACACGCATGACGCCTTTTGGCGCGCACACTACATGACAAAAAACATCAACAATCGATGGCGCGCACATGAATCATGCAAAATTATACAGTAATAATTATAAAAGTAATCATATCAAATGTGCACACACACCACACAACGACCGACAAATTCTGTCACCTCTATAATTCCTAGTAAATGATTCTGCAGTTACATTATATGCATATGACTGGTATTTTCAGGATTACACCGATATTACACGCCATTTGGTGTTCTGCCACGTTTTATCCCTTGTACATTTATAATCAGAATGTTTCGAAAATATATCTGTAGGTTCACACCATGTCCAACATCCTTTGCTTAAATAGTATTATATACCTTTACAATTTAATTTGTCCCAACTGAAATCAAAATTGTCCCAGCTAGAAACAGAATGTATGTTATTCATTTTACATTTAATATTAAACTTAATTGTTATCAGAACATTTTATTGTATTTCACATGAAAAATTTAGCATTAGTCGTAAAACACAGATCTGTACTACTTACTATGTACTATACAATTATGTGCTATAGTATGTACTACAATTACAATGCAGATATGTAACGTGTGTGCTCACTTTATGAGGAACTCTATCAGCCAATTTATCAATGTCAGCGTATAGAGCCACTGTTCTCGGAGAGCACTCGTGAGCAATTCGTGCACACACACACACACACACACATCTATAGAAACATCACACTTTCAGAGACGGTACATTCCGTCTTATGACCAGGGTGACCTTTTGGTGCGCTAAAAACAAAGAAAAGTTGCGCTAAAAATCATAAAAGTTTCGCCAAAAAGTTGCATTTATAATTTTGCAAAAATTTCACTTAGACTCGTAAAAGGGTAGTGAGAATCACTGCATAATGAGAAACATATTTTTGTGGGGAAAATTTGTAATTTTTTACATTCGATAATTATTTGACATTCGACACTTTTTTACATTCGATAACCACAATACGTTTTGAGTATTCGCGTTTGTGCTAGAATTGCATGCTTCATGAGCTTCAACTGTCACCTCACTGGCGATTTGGAAGCGCTAAAAATAACAAATAGTTGCGCTATTAAGTTGACCGTGGACAAGAAATAATTCAGTTTTAACCGTGTACGAAGCTTTATACATGAATTATTTGCTTTAAAATGGTAAAAAGAAGCATTAAATTCATTAATATCATTAATTCTGCATTAATTAATTCGCTTCTTCCAAATGTCACAGCGCCCCTGATTGGTCGCTGCTTCTGAAACGCAATTTGATTGACCAAATTCAAATTTGATAGACTACAATTGATTCGAGACGTTCGAGGAAATTCAGTTAGATATGCTGCAGGCGATGTTGACACGTGTCATGAGCCAGGGAGTAAGCTTTGTTTTGGAGGTGAGCTTTGTTTGATGTACCGCCCGCCTCGCTCTCTCTTTAGCTTCACTTACAGGGCACAACTAAAACAATCGGTATGTGTGTGTGTGTGTGTGTGTGTGGCATACACTTGAACAATTCGGCATGAGATGAGTGCGCGTGTGTAACGTTTAAAGCCATGTGTGCGCGTGTGTAACATACACATGAACCATTAGAGGCATTTTGGTGCGCAAACTGAACGAGTCAGGTGAAAAAATGAAGATATCGACAATCATATCAAATCGATTTTTGTGAAAGTTGTCATACTGAAAACTGTAGACGTAAAAATATCCTACATGTTGGTATAATTTTTATTAATATTGCCCAAGTGATTAGTGCACAACAGCTGTCAAATTGGCAAAATGTCAATGAAATTTCATTGTTCATTCATTCATGAAAAAATGAAGTTCATTCCATTTTTCATTTGTCATTTCATTTCAAGTTCACATCATTTCATTCATGAAAAAATGAAGTTTCATTGTTTTCATGGAAAACAATGAAACTTTGTCATCTCTATAATTCTCTATAAATTCCAGATTAATGCTTCCGCTAAAGCAACATATGCATATAGTCGGCATTACATGATATTACAACCCATATGCTTATGCAGCTTGAAATTAAACCAATTAAATTATTCAGTAAAATTCAGTAGTTTACTTTGTTCCCAGTGGCATTTTACCCGCCCGTCGTGCGGAACAATTCATGTGTAAATATTGAGGACAATAAAGCCTTTCTATTCAGTATAGTGTAGCATTAATTAAACTGTACCCAATAAAACCACACCATCCATGCTTGGAGCTAATATGATGCATTCTTAATTGTGATTGGGCTTCAGTGAAATTTAATCGGTGTATATTCCTGTGTAATCGCAAGTGCGCATAATAGCTGTCAAATTGGCAATATGTCCTTTTGACTTTACACCGCCGTAACTTCCTTCAGATACACTTTGGAAAATTACAAATTATACCGTATTGTAGAAAACAAAATTTCTAGCACGATGGTATAATTTATTTTTATGTGTAACAAATAGTCCCTGAGAAATAGGTAGAAAAATGAATTAATTTTAGTCGCCCGGTGTTCAAGTGTAATTTTGGATGGATTTGAGAATTTTGCCAATTTTACACGTTTTTTGTATCATTTGTGGGTATAAATTATAGCTTATGTTGTAGAACACAAAATTATCTACATAGTAGTATATTCCTGTGTAATCGCAATTGCGCATAATAGCTGTCAAATTGGCAATATGTCCTTTTGAATTTACACCGCCGTAACTTCCTTTAGATACACTTTGCAAAATTACAAATTATACCGTATTGTAGAAAACAAAATTTCTAGCACGATGGTATAATTTATTTTTATGTGTAACAAATAGTTCCTGAGAAATAGGTAGAAAAATGAATTAATTTTAGTCGCCCGGTGTTCAAGTGTAATTTTGGATGGATTTGAGAATTTTGCCAATTTTACAAGTTTTTTGTATCATTTGTGGGTATAAATTATAGCTTATCTTGTAGAACACAAAATTCTCTACACAGTAGTATGTTCCTGAGTAATCGCAAGTGCGTCAATTGTGATTAGACTTCAGTGAAATTAAATCAGTGTATATTCATGTGTAATCGCCAGTGCGCATAATAGCTGTCAAATTGGCAACATGACATTTTGACTTTACACCGCCGTAACTTCCTTCAGATACACTTTGGATATTTAAGAATTATACCGTATTGTAGAAACCAATATTTCTAGCACGATGGTATAATTCATTTTAATGTGTCACAATTAGTTTTTGAGAAATAGGTAGAAAAATGAATAAATTTTAGTCACCCGGTGCTCAAGTGTAATTTTGGATGTATTTGAGAATTTTGCCAATTTTACACGTTTTTTGTATCATTTGTGGGTATAAATTATACCTTTTCTCGTAGAACACAAAATTTTCTACACAGTAGTATATTCCGTTATTGAGGACAATAAAGCCTTTATATTCAGTATAGTGTAGCATTAATTAAACTGTACGCAATAAAACCACACCATCCATGCTTGGAGATAATATGATGAATTCTTAATTGTGATTGGGCTTCAGTGAAATTTAATCGGTGTATATTCCTGTGTAATCGCAAGTGCGCATAATAGCTGTCAAATTGGCAACATGATAATTTGACTTTACACCGCCGTAACTTCCTTCAGATACACTTTGTAAAATTACAAATTATACCGTATTGTAGAAAACAAGATTTCTAGCACGATGGTATAATTTATTTTTATGTTTAGCAAATAGTTACTGAGAAATAGTAGAAAAATTAATTAATCTTATTCGGCCGGTGTTCAAGTGAAATTTTGGATGTATTTGAGAATTTTGCCAATTTTACACGTTTTTTGTATCATTTGTGGTTATAAATTATAGCTTATCTTGTAGAACACAAAATTCTCTACACAGTAGTATATTCCGGAGTAATCGCAAGTGCGTAAATTGTGATTGGACTTGAGTGAAATTTAATCGGTGTATATTCCTGTGTAATCGCAAGTGCGCATAATAGCTGTCAAATTGGCAACATGACATTTTGACTTTACACCGCCGTATCTTCCTTCAGATACACCTTGGAAAATTAAGAATTATACTGTATTGTAGAAAACAAAATTTCTAGCACGATGGTATAATTAATTTTAAGGTATGACAAACAGTTCCTGAGAAATGGGTAGAAAAATGAATAAATTTTAGTCACCCGGTGTTCAAGTGTAATTTTGGATGTATTTGAGAATTTTGCCAATTTTACACGTTTTTTGTATCATTTGTGGGTATAAATTACACCTTTTCTTGTAGAACACAAAATTCTCTACACAGTAGTATATTCCTGTGTAATCGCAAGTGCGCATAATAGCTGTCAAATTGGCAACATGACATTTTGACTTTACATCGCCCTAACTTCCTTTAGATACACTTTGGAAAATTAAAAATTATATCGTATTGTAGAAAACAAAATTTCTAGCACGATGGTATAACTTATTTTCATGTATAACAAAGAGTTCCTGAGAAATAGGTAGAAAAATGAATTAATTTAGGCGCCCGGTGATCAAGTGTAATTTTGGATGTATTTGACAATTTTGCCAAATTTACACATTTTTTGTATCATTTGTGGGTATAAATTATAACTTTTCTTGTAGAACACAAAAGTATCTACACAATAGTATAATTTTTATAGCTGTACCATTGCTGGTTTATGAGGAATAGATAGGGGAATATTTACCAAAACATTCACGGTTTCCAGTGCTAATTTTGCATTTTTGACTTTGTCATTTTGACTTCACACCGCCGTAACTTTTTTTTAATACACTTTGGAAAATTAAAAATTATACCGTGTTGTAGCAAACAAAATTCCCAGCATGATGGTATTATTTATTTAGTTGTGTGATAATTAGTTTTTGATACATAGAGAAAAAAGTATAGAAAATCGGACGCGTGGAGTATAAATATAATTTTGAATATAGATTGAAATTTTGTCATGTTTACATCTTTTATGTTCTATTTTTGGATATGAATTATAACCTATCTTGTAGAACAGAAAATTCTCTACACAGTGGTATAATCTGTTTGGCTGTACCATTTCTGGTTTATGAGGAGTAGATGTCAGAGCATTGACCACAATTTTCGCATTTTTCAGGGTTCATTTTGTCTTTTCACCGCTATAACTTTTTTTGATTTCATTTTTGAAATTTAAAATTTAATCTAAAGTGTAGACAAGAAAATTTCCAACGTGATGGTATAAATTGTTAGCGGGTAGGCTGAGTGGTGGCCGAATAATAGCTGATAGAAAATGGACCAAGGAGGGTCGAACAGACACACACACAGACACACACACACACACACACACACACAGAGGATCTCTTTTATATATATAGATATATGGCATTAATACCCGCCCGTTGTGCGGAGCAATTCATACAATCAAGCAAATCATGAACCATTTGAAAAAATGAACTAAAAACACTTTTAACACTTTTATCATTAAAACCCAATATAACCTGAGTCAATCCTACCCAACCCAACCAAACCATCCAATCTTGACCGCTCTCAGCCTAGTCTGAGGTGATTTAACTTATTAGTTTGTGATCACAAAATATACTGATGCGATCATAATTTGTAATCAGAAGACTGAGATTATCTACCCCAGGGGTTCCAAACACGCGGCCCACCAATACTTATCCCGCCAATACTTATCCCAATACTCAACCCGCCAATATAGTATCGGGACCAAACTGTAAGGCAGCTAAATTCACATTTGTTGCATAATGCGATATAATTATACACCATTATCATATTATCTCATGATTCCCGGTTAATGCTTCCACTAATGCATCATATTCCTACAGTTGTTATTTTTTGGATTACACCGATATTACAGCCGATATTATATTATGCAATCTATATTCTGCTACGTATTATTCCTAATACATATATGTTCCGCCCGTCGTGCGGAATAGTTCATAAAATATAATTAATATTCAATTCATAAAAAAATTAGTGAAAATTGAAAAAGAAAAACAAACCCATAGGAAAGTTTTGACCAATATAAAAGTCGAAATGTGAAATTTATGTTTCAATTTAGAAAACATGTTTTTCCACAACCCACCTCTTATTTAAAGCTGCCCGTCGTGCGGAATAATTCAGAACTCAAACACGAAACAAACACAAAGAAAATGGATGAAAAACGACCAACAGAAAAAGACAAATTTGTAAATTCTTGTTGTAATTATTGACGATGTTTTTCCCTCAACACTGCTCAAATTCACACCCGTCCTTCGTGTGTAGTAATTCAGAAGTGTAACACTATCAAAACAATGAAACTTTCTGTCATCTCTATAATTCCAGATTTATGCGTCCGCTAAAACAGCATATTCATATAGTTGGCATTGCATGATATTACAACCCATATCCTTATGCAGCTTAAGCTTATGCAGCTTGAAATTAAACCAATTAAATTATACAGTAAAATTCAGTAGTTTACTTTGTTCCCAGTAGCATTTTACCCGCCCGTCGTGCGGAACGTTATTGAGGACAATAAAGCCTTTATATTCAGTATAGTGTAGCATTAATTAAACTTTACCCAATAAAACCACACCATCCATGCTTGGAGCTAATATGATGCATTCTTAATTGTGATTGGGCTTCAGTGAAATTTAATCGGTGTATATTCCTGTGTAATCGCAAGTGCGCATAATAGCTGTCAAATTGGTAATATGTGCTTTTGACTTTACACCGCCGTAACTTCCTTCAGATACACTTTGGAAAATTACAAATTATACCGTATTGTAGAAAACAAGATTTCTAGCACGATGGTATAATTTATTTTTATGTTTAACAAATAGTTACTGAGAAATAGTAGAAAAATTAATTAATTTTATTCGGCCGGTGTTCAAGTGAAATTTTGGATGTATTTGAGAATTTTGCCAATTTTACACGTTTTTTGTATCATTTGTGGGTATAAATTATAGCTTATCTTGTAGAACACAAAATTATCTACACAGTAGTATATTTCTGTGTAATCGCAAGTGCGTAAATTATGATTGGACTTCAGTGAAATTAAATCAGTGTATATTCATGTGTAATCGCAAGTGCGCATAATAGCTGTCAAATTGGCAACATGACAATTTGACTTTACACCGCCGTAACTTCCTTCAGATACACTTTGGAAAATTAAAAATTATACCGTATTGTAGAAAAACAAAATTTCTAGCACGATGGTATAATTAATTTTAATGTATGACAAACAGTTCCTGAGAAATGGGTAGAAAAATGAATTAATTTTAGTCACCCGGTGTTCAAGTGTAATTTTGGATGTATTTGAGAATTTTGCCAATTTTACACGTTTTTTGTATCATTTGTGGGTATAAATTATACATTTTCTTGTAGAACACAAAATTCTCTACACAGTAGTATATTCCTGTGTAATCGCAAGTGCGCATAATAGCTGTCAAATTGGCAATATGTCCATTTGACTTTACACCGCCGTAACTTCCTTCAGATACACTTTGGAAAATTAAGAATTATACCGTATTGTAGAAAACAAACTTTCCAGCACAATGGTATAATTTATTTTTATGTGTAACAAATAGTTCTTGAGAAATAGGTAGAAAAATGAATTAATTTTAGTCGCACGGTGTTCAAGTGTAATTTTGGATGTATTTGAGAATTTTTCCAATTTTACACGTTTTTTGTATCATTTGTGGGTATAAATTATAGCGTTTCTTGTAGAACACAAAATTATCTACACAATAGTATAATTTTTATAGCTGTACCATTGCTGGTTTATGAGGAATAGATAGGGGAATATTTACCAAAACATTCACGGTTTCCAGTGCTAATTTTGCATTTTTGACTTTGTCATTTTGACTTCACACCGCCGTGACTTTTTTTTAATACACTTTGGAAAATTAAAAATTATACCGTGTTGTAGCAAACAAAATTCCCAGCATGATGGTATTATTTATTTAGTTGTGTGATAATTAGTTTTTGATACATAGAGAAAAAAGTATAGAAAATCGGACGCGTGGAGTATAAATATAATTTTGAATATAGATTGAAATTTTGTCATGTTTACATCTTTTATGTTCTATTTTTGGATATGAATTATAACCTATCTTGTAGAACAGAAAATTCTCTACACAGTGGTATAATCTGTTTGGCTGTACCATTTCTGGTTTATGAGGAGTAGATGGCAGAGCATTGACCACAATTTTCGCATTTTTCAGGGTTCATTTTGTCTTTTCACCGCTTTAACTTTTTTTTATTTCATTTTTTAAATTTAAAATTTAATCTAAAGTGTAGACAAAAAAAATTTCCAACGTGATGGTATAAATTGTTAGCGGGTAGGCTGAGTGGTGGCCGAATAATAGCTGATAGAAAATGGACCAAGGAGGGTCGAACACACACACAGACACACACACACACACAGACACACAGAGGATCTCTTTTATATATATATAGATATATATATAGCATTAAAACCCGCCCGTTGTGCGGAGCAATTCATAACACTTCAGATACACTTTGGAAAATTCAGATACACCTTGGAAAATTAAGAATAATACCGTGTTGTAGAAATCAAAATTTCTAGCACGATGGTATAATTAATTTTAATGTATGACAAACAGTTCCTGAGAAATGGGTAGAAAAATGAATAAATTTTAGTCACCCGGTGTTCAAGTGTAATTTTGGATGTACTTGAGAATTTTGCCAATTTTACACGTTTTTTGTATCATTTGTGGGTATAAATTATAGCTTATCTTGTAGAACACAAAATTATCTACATAGTAGTATATTCCTGTGTAATCGCAAGTGCGCATAATAGCTGTCAAATTGGCAATATGTCCTTTTGAATTTACACCGCCGTAACTTCCTTTAGATACACTTTGCAAAATTACAAATTATACCGTATTGTAGAAAACAAAATTTCTAGCACGATGGTATAATTTATTTGTATGGAAAACTACAAATTTGGAAAATTACAAATTACAAATTATACCGTATTGTAGAAAACAAGATTTCTAGCACGATGGTATAATTAATTTTAATGTATGACAAACAGTTCCTGAGAAATGGGTAGAAAAATGAATTAATTTTAGTCACCCGGTGTTCAAGTGTAATTTTGGATGTATTTGAGAATTTTGCCAATTTTACACGTTTTTTGTATCATTTGTGGGTATAAATTATACATTTTCTTGTAGAACACAAAATTCTCTACACAGTAGTATATTCCTGTGTAATCGCAAGTGCGCATAATAGCTGTCAAATTGGCAATATGTCCATTTGACTTTACACCGCCGTAACTTCCTTCAGATACACTTTGGAAAATTAAGAATTATACCGTATTGTAGAAAACAAACTTTCCAGCACAATGGTATAATTTATTTTTATGTGTAACAAATAGTTCTTGAGAAATAGGTAGAAAAATGAATTAATTTTAGTCGCACGGTGTTCAAGTGTAATTTTGGATGTATTTGAGAATTTTTCCAATTTTACACGTTTTTTGTATCATTTGTGGGTATAAATTATAGCGTTTCTTGTAGAAAACATAATTTTCTACACAATAGTATAATTTTTATAACTGTAACTCTGCTTGTTTAAGAGGAATAGATAGCGGAATATTGACCAAAATATTCGCGTTTTTCAGTGCCTTTTTGACTTTGTCATTTTGACTTCACACCGCCGTAACTTTTTCTTAATACGCTCTGGAAAATTAAAATTTATACCGTGCTGTAGAAAACAAAATTTTCAGCATGATGGTAATATTTATTTAGATGTGTGATGTTTAGTTGTTGAGAAATAGAGAAAAAAGTACAGAAAATTGGACGCGTCGAGCTTAAATATAATTTTGAATGTAGACTGAAATTTTGTCATTTTTACATATTTTATATTTAATTTTTGGATATTACTTATAGCCTATCGCGTAGAACAGAATATTCTCTACACAGTGGTATAATCTGTTTGGCTGTACCATTTCTGGTTTATGAGGAGTAGATGTAGGAATATTGACCAAAATTTTCGCATTTTTCAGGGTTCATTTTGTTTTTTCACCGCTATAACTTTTTTTGATTTCATTTTTGAAATTTAAAATTTAATCTAAAGTGTAGAAAAGGAAATTTCCAACGTGATGGTATAAATTGTTAGCGGGTAGGCTGAGTGGTGGCCGAATAATAGCTGATAGAAAATGGACCAAGGAGGGTCGAACACACACACACAGACACACACACACACAGAGGATCTCTTTTATATATATAGACTAGCATTAAAACATTAGAATTAGCATATATGAATGACTAAATGAATTTATATTTATATATAATTTCTTTTATATTTATACTAGCATTAAAACCCGCCCTTTGTGCGGAGGAATTCATAAAATGGAATTAATATTCATAAAAATTCATATTCATAAAAAATATTCCAAATTAAAAAAGAAAATGAAAACTCATAAGTGTCTTACTCAATAGAAAAGTCCAAGTGTGAATATTTTTATTTTTATTTTGACATAATATTTTCCCTCAACCCGCCTCATATATAAACCAACCCATTGTGCGGAATAATTCAGAACACAAACACGTAACAAACAATGAAAATCCTAGCATGTAAACTCGCCCGTCGTGCGAAACAGTTCATACTATTAAATTTGTATTCGAACACACACACACACACACACACACACACAGACACACACACAGAGGATCTCTTTTATATATATAGATATATATATATATATATATATATATATATATATATATATATATATATATATATATACTAGCATTTAAACCCGCCCGTTGTGCGGAACAATTCATAAAACTAAATTCATATTTAATTAGTAAACATATTGCAAATTAAAACAACATATTGCAAATAGATTATAGTAAATCCATAGAAATCCTAATCAATTGAAAAGTCTAAATTTAATTATTTTGTATTGTTATTTTGACAAAATACTATCCCTGAACCTGCCTCATATTTAAGCCTGCCCGTCGTGTGGAATAATTCAGAACTCGAACACGATCCGCTCTGGACCTTGAAGTCAAATTCGTTAGTTTTGTATATGAACTCGTTTTACACGGTGAAATTAAACGTTATATTGTCTACAGTTGATGCCCCCGGGAAATTATTATCTCATAAACATGATCCATCGCTTCGTTCACGTTTGAAGCCCATGATCAATACCATTGAGCCCGCGCAGTTAGGTCACCTCGTATTCAAGCATACACGCACACAGACAGACAGATAATTTCTTTTATATTTATATATAATTTCTTTTATATTTATACTAGCATTAAAACCCGCCCGTTGTGCGGAGGAATTCATAAAATGGAATTAATATTCATAAAAATTCATATTCATAAAAAATATTCCAAATTAAAAAAGAAAATGAAAACTCATAAGTGTCTTACTCAATAGAAAAGTCCAAGTGTGAATATTTTTATTTTTATTTTGACATAATATTTTCCCTCAACCCGCCTCATATATAAACCAACCCATTGTGCGGAATAATTCAGAACACAAACACGTAACAAACAATGAAAATCCTAGCATGTAAACTCGCCCGTCGTGCGAAACAGTTCATACTATTAAATTTGTATTCAATTCATGAGAGAAAAGGAATATGAATTAAAAAAGAGTTGAGTAAACCCATACAAAAGTCTAAATTTCTATATTTTCATATTTATTTTCACAAAATAGTTTGCCTAAACCGCCTCATATTTATACATGCCCGTCGTGCTGAATAATTCAGAACTCAGACACGAAACAATGAAAAATTACTACACTTTTTCATCATAATGTTTCCAAAATATTTTAATAACTTAATATCACCGTCTAGCATTGAAACCCGCCAGTTGTGCGGAGCAATTCATAAGATGAAATTCATATTTAATTCATAAACATATTGCAAATTAAAAAATAAAACAGATATACTCATTAAAATCTTACTCAATTGAAAAGTCTAAGTTCAATTATATTTTTTGACAACATATTTTCCTTCAGCCCGTCTCATATTTAAACCCGCCCGTCGTGCTGAACAATTTATAAAATAAAATGCATATTCAATCCATAAAATAAAATGCATATTCAATCCATAAAATAAACTGAATACAAATTAAAAAGCAAAACATTTAACATTTTCCCTCGAACAGCCTCATATTTAAACCCGCCCGTCGTGCGGAACAATTAAGCCCCAACACCAATGGTTCTTTATATATAAACCAACTAATGACAACTAACTAACTAATATTCAAATGGTTCTTTATTATATAATAATGGTTTTTTATTTAATGGTTCTAATGGTACAATAATTCAGTAGTTTACTTTGTTCCCAGTAGCATTTTACCCGCCCGTCGTGCGGAACAATTAAGCCCCTGATCTATACCATTGAACCCGCGCAATTATGTCACCTCATATTCAAGCATACACACACAGACAGACAGATAATTTCTTCTTTATGTATATATATACCATTGAACCTGCGCAATTATGTCACCTCATATTCAAGCATACATACACAGACAGACAGATAATTTCTTCTTTATGTATATATATATGGCATTAATACCCGCCCGTTGTGCGGAGCAATTCATACAATCAAGCAAATCATGAACCATTTGAAAAAATGAACTAAAAACACTTTTTTTAAACCCACCCGTCGTGCGGAACAATTCATACAATAAAATTCATATCAAAGCGAATTAGTTGTTTAGGTTAGGTTAGGTTAGTTAGGTTAGGTTAGGTTAGGTTAGGTTAGGTTAGGTTAGGTTAGGTTAGGTAACCTAACCTAACCAGTAGTATATTCCTGTGTAATCGCAAGTGCGCATAATAGCTGTCAAATTGGCAATATGTCCATTTGACTTTACACCGCCGTAACTTCCTTCAGATACACTTTGGAAAATTAAGAATTATACCGTATTGTAGAAAACAAACTTTCCAGCACAATGGTATAATTTATTTTTATGTGTAACAAATAGTTCTTGAGAAATAGGTAGAAAAATGAATTAATTTTAGTCGCACGGTGTTCAAGTGTAATTTTGGATGTATTTGAGAATTTTTCCAATTTTACACGTTTTTTGTATCATTTGTGGGTATAAATTATAGCGTTTCTTGTAGAACACAAAATTATCTACACAATAGTATAATTTTTATAGCTGTACCATTGCTGGTTTATGAGGAATAGATAGGGGAATATTTACCAAAACATTCACGGTTTCCAGTGCTAATTTTGCATTTTTGACTTTGTCATTTTGACTTCACACCGCCGTGACTTTTTTTTAATACACTTTGGAAAATTAAAAATTATACCGTGTTGTAGCAAACAAAATTCCCAGCATGATGGTATTATTTATTTAGTTGTGTGATAATTAGTTTTTGATACATAGAGAAAAAAGTATAGAAAATCGGACGCGTGGAGTATAAATATAATTTTGAATATAGATTGAAATTTTGTCATGTTTACATCTTTTATGTTCTATTTTTGGATATGAATTATAACCTATCTTGTAGAACAGAAAATTCTCTACACAGTGGTATAATCTGTTTGGCTGTACCATTTCTGGTTTATGAGGAGTAGATGGCAGAGCATTGACCACAATTTTCGCATTTTTCAGGGTTCATTTTGTCTTTTCACCGCTTTAACTTTTTTTTATTTCATTTTTTAAATTTAAAATTTAATCTAAAGTGTAGACAAAAAAAATTTCCAACGTGATGGTATAAATTGTTAGCGGGTAGGCTGAGTGGTGGCCGAATAATAGCTGATAGAAAATGGACCAAGGAGGGTCGAACACACACACAGACACACACACACACACAGACACACAGAGGATCTCTTTTATATATATATAGATATATATATAGCATTAAAACCCGCCCGTTGTGCGGAGCAATTCATAACACTTCAGATACACTTTGGAAAATTCAGATACACCTTGGAAAATTAAGAATAATACCGTGTTGTAGAAATCAAAATTTCTAGCACGATGGTATAATTAATTTTAATGTATGACAAACAGTTCCTGAGAAATGGGTAGAAAAATGAATAAATTTTAGTCACCCGGTGTTCAAGTGTAATTTTGGATGTACTTGAGAATTTTGCCAATTTTACACGTTTTTTGTATCATTTGTGGGTATAAATTATAGCTTATCTTGTAGAACACAAAATTATCTACATAGTAGTATATTCCTGTGTAATCGCAAGTGCGCATAATAGCTGTCAAATTGGCAATATGTCCTTTTGAATTTACACCGCCGTAACTTCCTTTAGATACACTTTGCAAAATTACAAATTATACCGTATTGTAGAAAACAAAATTTCTAGCACGATGGTATAATTTATTTGTATGGAAAACTACAAATTTGGAAAATTACAAATTACAAATTATACCGTATTGTAGAAAACAAGATTTCTAGCACGATGGTATAATTAATTTTAATGTATGACAAACAGTTCCTGAGAAATGGGTAGAAAAATGAATTAATTTTAGTCACCCGGTGTTCAAGTGTAATTTTGGATGTATTTGAGAATTTTGCCAATTTTACACGTTTTTTGTATCATTTGTGGGTATAAATTATACATTTTCTTGTAGAACACAAAATTCTCTACACAGTAGTATATTCCTGTGTAATCGCAAGTGCGCATAATAGCTGTCAAATTGGCAATATGTCCATTTGACTTTACACCGCCGTAACTTCCTTCAGATACACTTTGGAAAATTAAGAATTATACCGTATTGTAGAAAACAAACTTTCCAGCACAATGGTATAATTTATTTTTATGTGTAACAAATAGTTCTTGAGAAATAGGTAGAAAAATGAATTAATTTTAGTCGCACGGTGTTCAAGTGTAATTTTGGATGTATTTGAGAATTTTTCCAATTTTACACGTTTTTTGTATCATTTGTGGGTATAAATTATAGCGTTTCTTGTAGAAAACATAATTTTCTACACAATAGTATAATTTTTATAACTGTAACTCTGCTTGTTTAAGAGGAATAGATAGCGGAATATTGACCAAAATATTCGCGTTTTTCAGTGCCTTTTTGACTTTGTCATTTTGACTTCACACCGCCGTAACTTTTTCTTAATACGCTCTGGAAAATTAAAATTTATACCGTGCTGTAGAAAACAAAATTTTCAGCATGATGGTAATATTTATTTAGATGTGTGATGTTTAGTTGTTGAGAAATAGAGAAAAAAGTACAGAAAATTGGACGCGTCGAGCTTAAATATAATTTTGAATGTAGACTGAAATTTTGTCATTTTTACATATTTTATATTTAATTTTTGGATATTACTTATAGCCTATCGCGTAGAACAGAATATTCTCTACACAGTGGTATAATCTGTTTGGCTGTACCATTTCTGGTTTATGAGGAGTAGATGTAGGAATATTGACCAAAATTTTCGCATTTTTCAGGGTTCATTTTGTTTTTTCACCGCTATAACTTTTTTTGATTTCATTTTTGAAATTTAAAATTTAATCTAAAGTGTAGAAAAGGAAATTTCCAACGTGATGGTATAAATTGTTAGCGGGTAGGCTGAGTGGTGGCCGAATAATAGCTGATAGAAAATGGACCAAGGAGGGTCGAACACACACACACAGACACACACACACACACAGAGGATCTCTTTTGTATATATAGACTAGCATTAAAACATTAGAATTAGCATATATGAATGACTAAATGAATTTATATTTATATATAATTTCTTTTATATTTATACTAGCATTAAAACCCGCCCGTTGTGCGGAGGAATTCATAAAATGGAATTAATATTCATAAAAATTCATATTCATAAAAAATATTCCAAATTAAAAAAGAAAATGAAAACTCATAAGTGTCTTACTCAATAGAAAAGTCCAAGTGTGAATATTTTTATTTTTATTTTGACATAATATTTTCCCTCAACCCGCCTCATATATAAACCAACCCATTGTGCGGAATAATTCAGAACACAAACACGTAACAAACAATGAAAATCCTAGCATGTAAACTCGCCCGTCGTGCGAAACAGTTCATACTATTAAATTTGTATTCGAACACACACACACACACACACACACACACAGACACACACAGAGGATCTCTTTTATATATATAGATATATATATATATATATATATATATATATATATATATATATATATATATATATATATACTAGCATTTAAACCCGCCCGTTGTGCGGAACAATTCATAAAACTAAATTCATATTTAATTAGTAAACATATTGCAAATTAAAACAACATATTGCAAATAGATTATAGTAAATCCATAGAAATCCTAATCAATTGAAAAGTCTAAATTTAATTATTTTGTATTGTTATTTTGACAAAATACTATCCCTGAACCTGCCTCATATTTAAGCCTGCCCGTCGTGTGGAATAATTCAGAACTCGAACACGATCCGCTCTGGACCTTGAAGTCAAATTCGTTAGTTTTGTATATGAACTCGTTTTACACGGTGAAATTAAACGTTATATTGTCTACAGTTGATGCCCCCGGGAAATTATTATCTCATAAACATGATCCATCGCTTCGTTCACGTTTGAAGCCCCTGATCAATACCATTGAGCCCGCGCAGTTAGGTCACCTCGTATTCAAGCATACACGCACACAGACAGACAGATAATTTCTTTTATATTTATATATAATTTCTTTTATATTTATACTAGCATTAAAACCCGCCCGTTGTGCGGAGGAATTCATAAAATGGAATTAATATTCATAAAAATTCATATTCATAAAAAATATTCCAAATTAAAAAAGAAAATGAAAACTCATAAGTGTCTTACTCAATAGAAAAGTCCAAGTGTGAATATTTTTATTTTTATTTTGACATAATATTTTCCCTCAACCCGCCTCATATATAAACCAACCCATTGTGCGGAATAATTCAGAACACAAACACGTAACAAACAATGAAAATCCTAGCATGTAAACTCGCCCGTCGTGCGAAACAGTTCATACTATTAAATTTGTATTCAATTCATGAGAGAAAAGGAATATGAATTAAAAAAGAGTTGAGTAAACCCATACAAAAGTCTAAATTTCTATATTTTCATATTTATTTTCACAAAATAGTTTGCCTAAACCGCCTCATATTTATACATGCCCGTCGTGCTGAATAATTCAGAACTCAGACACGAAACAATGAAAAATGACTACACTTTTTCATCATAATGTTTCCAAAATATTTTAATAACTTAATATCACCGTCTAGCATTGAAACCCGCCAGTTGTGCGGAGCAATTCATAAGATGAAATTCATATTTAATTCATAAACATATTGCAAATTAAAAAATAAAACAGATATACTCATTAAAATCTTACTCAATTGAAAAGTCTAAATTCAATTATATTTTTTGACAACATATTTTCCTTCAGCCCGTCTCATATTTAAACCCGCCCGTCGTGCTGAACAATTTATAAAATAAAATGCATATTCAATCCATAAAATAAAATGCATATTCAATCCATAAAATAAACTGAATACAAATTAAAAAGCAAAACATTTAACATTTTCCCTCGAACAGCCTCATATTTAAACCCGCCCGTCGTGCGGAACAATTAAGCCCCAACACCAATGGTTCTTTATATATAAACCAACTAATGACAACTAACTAACTAATATTCAAATGGTTCTTTATTATATAATAATGGTTTTTTATTTAATGGTTCTAATGGTACAATAATTCAGTAGTTTACTTTGTTCCCAGTAGCATTTTACCCGCCCGTCGTGCGGAACAATTAAGCCCCTGATCTATACCATTGAACCCGCGCAATTATGTCACCTCATATTCAAGCATACACACACAGACAGACAGATAATTTCTTCTTTATGTATATATATACCATTGAACCTGCGCAATTATGTCACCTCATATTCAAGCATACATACACAGACAGACAGATAATTTCTTCTTTATGTATATATATATGGCATTAATACCCGCCCGTTGTGCGGAGCAATTCATACAATCAAGCAAATCATGAACCATTTGAAAAAATGAACTAAAAACACTTTTTTTAAACCCACCCGTCGTGCGGAACAATTCATACAATAAAATTCATATCAAAGCGAATTAGTTGTTTAGGTTAGGTTAGGTTAGTTAGGTTAGGTTAGGTTAGGTTAGGTTAGGTTAGGTTAGGTTAGGTTAGGTAACCTAACCTAACCAGTAGTATATTCCTGTGTAATCGCAAGTGCGCATAATAGCTGTCAAATTGGCAATATGTCCATTTGACTTTACACCGCCGTAACTTCCTTCAGATACACTTTGGAAAATTAAGAATTATACCGTATTGTAGAAAACAAACTTTCCAGCACAATGGTATAATTTATTTTTATGTGTAACAAATAGTTCTTGAGAAATAGGTAGAAAAATGAATTAATTTTAGTCGCACGGTGTTCAAGTGTAATTTTGGATGTATTTGAGAATTTTTCCAATTTTACACGTTTTTTGTATCATTTGTGGGTATAAATTATAGCGTTTCTTGTAGAACACAAAATTATCTACACAATAGTATAATTTTTATAGCTGTACCATTGCTGGTTTATGAGGAATAGATAGGGGAATATTTACCAAAACATTCACGGTTTCCAGTGCTAATTTTGCATTTTTGACTTTGTCATTTTGACTTCACACCGCCGTGACTTTTTTTTAATACACTTTGGAAAATTAAAAATTATACCGTGTTGTAGCAAACAAAATTCCCAGCATGATGGTATTATTTATTTAGTTGTGTGATAATTAGTTTTTGATACATAGAGAAAAAAGTATAGAAAATCGGACGCGTGGAGTATAAATATAATTTTGAATATAGATTGAAATTTTGTCATGTTTACATCTTTTATGTTCTATTTTTGGATATGAATTATAACCTATCTTGTAGAACAGAAAATTCTCTACACAGTGGTATAATCTGTTTGGCTGTACCATTTCTGGTTTATGAGGAGTAGATGGCAGAGCATTGACCACAATTTTCGCATTTTTCAGGGTTCATTTTGTCTTTTCACCGCTTTAACTTTTTTTTATTTCATTTTTTAAATTTAAAATTTAATCTAAAGTGTAGACAAAAAAAATTTCCAACGTGATGGTATAAATTGTTAGCGGGTAGGCTGAGTGGTGGCCGAATAATAGCTGATAGAAAATGGACCAAGGAGGGTCGAACACACACACAGACACACACACACACACAGACACACAGAGGATCTCTTTTATATATATATAGATATATATATAGCATTAAAACCCGCCCGTTGTGCGGAGCAATTCATAACACTTCAGATACACTTTGGAAAATTCAGATACACCTTGGAAAATTAAGAATAATACCGTGTTGTAGAAATCAAAATTTCTAGCACGATGGTATAATTAATTTTAATGTATGACAAACAGTTCCTGAGAAATGGGTAGAAAAATGAATAAATTTTAGTCACCCGGTGTTCAAGTGTAATTTTGGATGTACTTGAGAATTTTGCCAATTTTACACGTTTTTTGTATCATTTGTGGGTATAAATTATAGCTTATCTTGTAGAACACAAAATTATCTACATAGTAGTATATTCCTGTGTAATCGCAAGTGCGCATAATAGCTGTCAAATTGGCAATATGTCCTTTTGAATTTACACCGCCGTAACTTCCTTTAGATACACTTTGCAAAATTACAAATTATACCGTATTGTAGAAAACAAAATTTCTAGCACGATGGTATAATTTATTTGTATGTGTAACAAATAGTTCCTGAGAAATAGGTAGAAAAATGAATTAATTTTAGTCGCCCGGTGTTCAAGTGTAATTTTGGATGTATTTGAGAATTTTGCCAATTTTACACGTTTTTTGTATCATTTGTGGGTATAAATTATAGCTTATCTTGTAGAACACAAAATTCTCTACACAGTAGTATGTTCCTGAGTAATCGCAAGTGCGTCAATTGTGATTAGACTTCAGTGAAATTAAATCAGTGTATATTCATGTGTAATCGCCAGTGCGCATAATAGCTGTCAAATTGGCAACATGACATTTTGACTTTACACCGCCGTAACTTCCTTCAGATACACTTTGGATATTTAAGAATTATACCGTATTGTAGAAACCAAAATTTCTAGCACGATGGTATAATTCATTTTAATGTGTCACAATTAGTTTTTGAGAAATAGGTAGAAAAATGAATAAATTTTAGTCACCCGGTGCTCAAGTGTAATTTTGGATGTATTTGAGAATTTTGCCAATTTTACACGTTTTTTGTATCATTTGTGGGTATACATTATACCTTTTCTTGTAGAACACAAAATTGTCTACACAGTAGTATATTCCGTTATTGAGGACAATAAAGCCTTTATATTCAGTATAGTGTAGCATTAATTAAACTGTACGCAATAAAACCACACCATCCATGCTTGGAGATAATATGATGAATTCTTAATTGTGATTGGGCTTCAGTGAAATTTAATCGGTGTATATTCCTGTGTAATCGCAAGTGCGCATAATAGCTGTCAAATTGGCAACATGATAATTTGACTTTACACCGCCGTAACTTCCTTCAGATACACTTTGGAAAATTACAAATTATACCGTATTGTAGAAAACAAGATTTCTAGCACGATGGTATAATTAATTTTAATGTATGACAAACAGTTCCTGAGAAATGGGTAGAAAAATGAATTAATTTTAGTCACCCGGTGTTCAAGTGTAATTTTGGATGTATTTGAGAATTTTGCCAATTTTACACGTTTTTTGTATCATTTGTGGGTATAAATTATACATTTTCTTGTAGAACACAAAATTCTCTACACAGTAGTATATTCCTGTGTAATCGCAAGTGCGCATAATAGCTGTCAAATTGGCAATATGTCCATTTGACTTTACACCGCCGTAACTTCCTTCAGATACACTTTGGAAAATTAAGAATTATACCGTATTGTAGAAAACAAACTTTCCAGCACAATGGTATAATTTATTTTTATGTGTAACAAATAGTTCTTGAGAAATAGGTAGAAAAATGAATTAATTTTAGTCGCACGGTGTTCAAGTGTAATTTTGGATGTATTTGAGAATTTTTCCAATTTTACACGTTTTTTGTATCATTTGTGGGTATAAATTATAGCGTTTCTTGTAGAAAACATAATTTTCTACACAATAGTATAATTTTTATAACTGTAACTCTGCTTGTTTAAGAGGAATAGATAGCGGAATATTGACCAAAATATTCGCGTTTTTCAGTGCCTTTTTGACTTTGTCATTTTGACTTCACACCGCCGTAACTTTTTCTTAATACGCTCTGGAAAATTAAAATTTATACCGTGCTGTAGAAAACAAAATTTTCAGCATGATGGTAATATTTATTTAGATGTGTGATGTTTAGTTGTTGAGAAATAGAGAAAAAAGTACAGAAAATTGGACGCGTCGAGCTTAAATATAATTTTGAATGTAGACTGAAATTTTGTCATTTTTACATATTTTATATTTAATTTTTGGATATTACTTATAGTCTATCGCGTAGAACAGAATATTCTCTACACAGTGGTATAATCTGTTTGGCTGTACCATTTCTGGTTTATGAGGAGTAGATGTAGGAATATTGACCAAAATTTTCGCATTTTTCAGGGTTCATTTTGTTTTTTCACCGCTATAACTTTTTTTGATTTCATTTTTGAAATTTAAAATTTAATCTAAAGTGTAGAAAACGAAATTTCCAACGTGATGGTATAAATTGTTAGCGGGTAGGCTGAGTGGTGGCCGAATAATAGCTGATAGAAAATGGACCAAGGAGGGTCGAACACACACACACAGACACACACACACACAGAGGATCTCTTTTATATATATAGACTAGCATTAAAACCCGCCCGTTGTGCGGAGGAATTCATAAAATGGAATTAATATTCATAATAATTCATATTCATAAAAATATTCCAAATTAAAAAAGAAAATGAAAACTCATCAGTGTCTTACTCAATAGAAAAGTCCAAGTGTTAATATTTTTATTTTTATTTTGACATAATATTTTCCCTCAACCCGCCTCATATATAAACCAACCCATTGTGCGGAATAATTCAGAACACAAACACGTAACAAACAATGAAAATCCTAGCATGTAAACCCGCCCGTCGTGCGAAACAGTTCATACTATTAAATTTGTATTCAATTCATGAGAGAAAAGGAATATGAATTAAAAAAGAGTTGAGTAAACCCATACAAAAGTCTAAATTTCTATATTTTCATATATATTTTCACAAAATAGTTTGCCTAAACCGCCTCATATTTATACATGCCCGTCGTGCTGAATAATTCAGAACTCGAACACGATCCGTTCTGCATCTTGAAGTCAAATCTATTGGTTTTGTGTATGGATTAATTCTACAGGGTAAATTGAACGTTCTATTGTCTATAGTTGCTGCCCGCGGAACATTTTTATTTATAAAAAAAAAAACTTTTTTTAAATGAACCATTTGAAAAAATGATCTAAAAACACTTTTTTAAACCCACCCGTCGTGCGGAACAATTCATACAATAAAATTCATATCAAATCCATAAAATATAATGAATACAAATCGAAAAGCAAAAAATGTAACCTATAAATATCTTAACCAATAGAAAAGTGTAAATGTGAATATTTTTGTTCTTATTTTGACAAATATTATCCCTCAACCCGCCTGATATATAAATCTGCCCGTCGTGTGGTATAATTCAGAACACAAACACGAAACAAACAATGAAAGATGATGAAATCTTTTCATCAGACTGTTTCCAAACTATATTTATTACTTAACATCATTCCCCAATATCATTTCCTTAAGTACTATTTCACTTTTACCGCTATAATATTGATTGTTAAAATTAATATATTTTCCGCTATCATTAAAACCCAATATAACCTGAGTCAAACCTACCCAACCCAACCCAACCATTCAATCTTGACCGCTCTCAGCCTAGTCTGAGGTGATTTAACTTATTAGTTTGTGATCACAAAATATACTGATGCGATCATAATTTGTAATCAGAAGACTGAGATTATCTACCCCAGGGGTCCCAAACACGCGGCCCACCAATACTTTACAAAAAAATTAGTGCAAATTGAAAAAGAAAAAAAACCCACAGGAAAGTTATAGCTAATCTAAAAGTCTAAATGTGAAATTTATGTTTCAATTTAGAAAACATGCTTTTCCACAACACTATCAAAACAATGCAACCTTCTGTCATCTCTATAATTCCAGGTTAATGCTTCCGCTAAAACAGCATAAGTTGGCATTACATGATATTGCAGCCCATATCCTTATGCAACTTATGCTTATGCAACTTGAAATTAAACCAATTAAATTACACAGTTAAATTCAGTAGTTTACTTTGCTCCCAATAGCATTTTACCCGCCCGTCGTGCGGAACGTTATTGAGGACAATAAAGCCTTTATATTCAGTAGAGTGTAGCATTAATTAAACTGTACGCAATAAAACCACACCATCCATGCTTGGAGATAATATGATGCATTCTTAATTGTGATTGGGCTTCAGTGAAATTTAATCGGTGTATATTCCTGTGTAATCGCAAGTACGCATAATAGCTGTCAAATTGGCAATATGTCCTTTTGACTTTACACCGCCGTAACTTCCTTCAGATACCCTTTGGAAAATTACAAATTATACCGTATTGTAGAAGACAAGATTTCTAGAACGATGGTATAATTTATTTTTATGTGTGACAAATAGTTACTGAGAAATAGTAGAAAAATGAATTAATTTTAGTCGCCCGGTGTTCAAGTGTAATTTTGGATGTATTTGAGAATTTTGCCAATTTTACACGTTTTTTGTATCATTTGTGGGTATAAATTATAGCCTATCTTGTAGAACACAAAATTCTCTACACAGTAGTATATTCCTGTGTAATCGCAAGTGCGTAAATTGTGATTGGACTTCAGTGAAATTTAATCAGTGTATATTCATGTGTAATCGCAAGTACGCATAATAGCTGTCAAATTGGCAACATGACATTTTGACCTTACACCGTCGTAACTTCGTTCAGATACACTTTGGAAAATTAATAATTATACCGTACTGTAGGAAACAAAATTTCTAGCACGATGGTATAATTAATTTTAAGGTGTGACAAACAGTTGCTGAGAAATGGGTATAAAAATGAATAAATTGTAGTCACCCGGTGTTCAAGTGTAATTTTGGATGTATTTGAGAATTTTGCCAATTTTACAAGTTTTTTGTATCATTTGTGGGTATAAATTATACCTTTTCTTGTAGAACACAAAATTATCTACACAGTAGTATATTCCTGTGTAATCGCAAGTGCGAAAAATAGCTGTCAAATTGGCAATATGTCCTTTTGACTTTACACCGCCGTAACTTCCTTCAGATACACTTTGGAAAATTAAAAATTATACCGCATTTTAAAAAATACAATTTACAGCACGATGATATAATTTATTTTAATGTGTGACAAATAGTTCCTGAAAAATAGGTAGAAAAATGAATTAATTTAGGCGCCCGGTGATCAAGTGTAATTTTGGATGTATTTGACAATTTTGCCGATTTTACACATTTTTTGTATCATTTGTGGGTATACATTATAACTTTTCTTGTAGAACACAAAATTATCTACACAATAGTATAAGTTTTATAGCTGTACCATTGCTGGTTTATGAGGAATAGATAGCGGAATATTGACCAAAATATTCACGTTTTTGTGCGATAATTATGCCTTTTTGACTTTGTCATTTACACTTCACACCGCCGTAACTTTTTTTTAATCAACTTTGGAAAATTAAAAATTATACCGTGTTGTAGCAAACAAAATTCCCAGCATGATGGCATTATTTATTTAGATGTGTGATAATTAGTTTTTGATAAGTAGAGAAAAAAGTATAGAAAATCGGACGCGTGGAGTTTAAATATAATTTTGAATATAGATTGAAATTTTGTCATGTTCACATCTTTTATGTTCTATTTTTGGATATGAATTATAACCTATCTTGTAGAACAGAAAATTCTCTACACAGTGGTATAATCTGTATTACTGTACCATTTCTGGTTTATGAGGAGTAGATGTAGGAATATTGACCAAAATTTTCGCATTTTTCAGGGTTCATTATGTCTTTTCACCGCGATAACTTTTTTGGGCTTATTTTTAAAATTTTAAATTTATCCTATCGTGTAGACAAGAAATTTTCCAACGTAATCGTATAAATTGTTGGCGGGTACACCAAGTAGTTACCGAGTAGCAGCTTGCTGAAAATGGACCAAGGATGGTGGGACAGACAAACAGACAGACAGACAGACAGACAGACAGAGGATCTCTTTTATATATATAGATATATATATCTATATATATATATATATATATATATATATATATACCCTCCTTGGTCACATTTTCAGCAAGCTAGCATTAAAACCCGCCCGTTGTGCGGAACAATTCATAAAAATGAATTGAATAATTGAAATTTAATTAAATTATGAATTTTCATTTAAATGTTTTGCAAATTAAAAATAAATAAGGCAAACTCATGAAAACCTTAGTCAATTAAAAAGTCTAAATTTCATTATTTTTAATTTTATTTTGACAAAATATTTTCACTCAGCCCGCCTCATATTTAAACCCGCCCGACGTGAGGAATAATTCAGAGCTCGAACACCATCCGTTCTGGTTCTTGAAGTCAAATCCATTAGTTTTGTATATGAATTCATTCTACACGGTGAAATTGAACGTTTTATTGCTGCCCGCGGGACATTTTTATTTCATAAAAATGAGCCATCGCTTCGTTTGCGTTTGAAGCCCCTGATCATTGAACCAGCGAACCATGAACCAGCGCAATTATGTCACCTCATATTCAAGCATACATACACAGACAGACAGATCATTTCTTCTTTATGTATATATATATATATATAGGATTAAAACAGCATTAAAACCCGCCCGTTGTGCGGAGCAATTCATAAAAATATTGCAAACTAAAAATAAATAAGGCAAACTCATGAAGACCTTAATCAATTAAAAAGTCTAAATTTCATTATTTTTAATTTTATTTTGACAAAATATTTTCACTCAACCCGCCTCATATTTAAACCCGCCCGACGTGAGGAATAATTCAGAACTCGAACACCATCCGTTCTGGTTCTTGAAGTCAAATGCATTAGCTTTGTATATGAATTCATTCTATACGGTGAAATTGAACGTTTTATTGCTACCCGCGGGACATTTTTATTGCATAAAAATGAGCCATCGCTTCGTTTGCGTTTGAAGCCCCTGATCATTGAACCAGCGAACCATGAACCAGCGCAATTATGTCTCCTCATATTCAAGCATACATACACAGACAGACAGATAATTTCTTCTTTATATATATAGATATAGCATTAAAACCCGCCCGTTGTGCGGAGCAATTCATAACATGAAATTCATATTCAATTCGTAAAAAAATATGGAAAAATAAAAATGAAATAGGGTACACTCATAAAAATATTAATCAATTGAAAATTATAAGTTTAATTATTTTTATTTCGACAAAATATTTCCCCTCAGTCCGCCTGAGTCATTTTTAAACCCGCCCGTCGTGCTGAATAATTCAGAACTCGAACACGATCCGTTCTGGATCTTGAAGTCAAATCCATTGGTTTTGTGTATGGATTAATTCTACAGGGTAAATTGAACGTTCTATTGTCTATAGATGCTGCCCGCGAAACATTTTTATTTATAAAAAATACCTTTTTTAAAATAAATCATTTGAAACAATGAACTAAGAAATGGAAATACTTTTTTTATACCCACCCGTCGTGCGGAACAATTCATACAATAAAATTCATATTTGAAGTCAAATCCATTGGTTTTGTGTATGGATTAATTCTATAGGGGAAATTGAACGTTCTATTGTCTATAGTTGCTGCCCGCGGAGCATTGTTATATTAAAAAAATTACCTTTCTTAAATGAACCATTTGAAAAAATGAACTAAAAAATGGAAACACTTTTTTAAACCCGCCCGTCGTGCGGAACAATTCATACAATAAAACTCATATCAAATCCATAAAATATAATGAATACAAATTGAAAACCAAAAAATGTAACCTATAAATATCTTAAGCAATATAAAAGTCTAAATGTGAATATTTTTGTTCTTATTTTGACAAATATTATCCCTCAACCCGCCTGATATATAAATCTGCCCGTCGTGTGGTATAATTCAGAACACAAACACGAAACAAACAATGAAAGATGATGAAATCTTTTCATCAGAATGTTTCCAAACTATATTTATTACTTAACATCATTCCCCAATATCATTTCCTTAAGTACTATTTCACTTTTACCGCTATAATATTGATTGTTAAAATTAATATATTTTCCGCTATCATTAAAACCCAATATAACCTGAGTCAAACCTACCCAACCCAACCCAACCATTCAATCTTGACCGCTCTCAGCCTAGTCTGAGGTGATTTAACTTATTAGTTTGTGATCACAAAATATACTGATGCGATCATAATTTGTAATCAGAAGACTGAGATTATCTACCCCAGGGGTCCCAAACACGCGGCCCATCAATACTTTTCTCTCAACCCGCCAATATAGTATCGGGACCAAACTGTAAGGTAGCTAAATTCACATTTGTTGCATAATGCGATATAATTATACACCATTATCATATTATCTCATAATTCCCGGTTAATGCTTCCACTAATGCATCATATTCATACAGTTGTTATTTTTTGGATTACACCGATAATACAGCCCTTGATATTACAGCCGATATTATATTATGCAATCTATATTCTGCTACGTATTATTCCTAATACATATATCATCAGATCGCAAAATATATTTAAAGGTTCACATCATTCTCCAAAATCATTTGCTTGAGAGCTGTTCTACTTTTATCGCTAGAATATTTACTGCTAGCAAAATATCATATACCTCGCTATCATTTAAACCCACTCTTTATAGATACATTTAATTCGCCCGTCGTGCGGAACAGTTCATAAAATATAATTAATATTCAATTAATAAAAAAATTAGTGCAAATTGAAAAAGAAAAACAAACCCACAGGAAAGTTATAGCTAATATAAAAGTCTAAATGTGAAATTTATGTTTCAATTTAGAAAACATGCTTTTCCACAACACTATCAAAACAATGCAACCTTCTGTCATCTCTATAATTCCAGGTTAATGCTTCCGCTAAAACAGCATAAGTTGGCATTACATGATATTGCAGCCCATATCCTTATGCAACTTATGCTTATGCAACTTGAAATTAAACCAATTAAATTACACAGTTAAATTCAGTAGTTTACTTTGTTCCCAATAGCATTTTACCCGCCCGTCGTGCGGAACGTTATTGAGGACAATAAAGCCTTTATATTCAGTAGAGTGTAGCATTAATTAAACTGTACGCAATAAAACCACACCATCCATGCTTGGAGATAATATGATGCATTCTTAATTGTGATTGGGCTTCAGTGAAATTTAATCGGTGTATATTCCTGTGTAATCGCAAGTACGCATAATAGCTGTCAAATTGGCAATATGTCCTTTTGACTTTACACCGCCGTAACTTCCTTCAGATACCCTTTGGAAAATTACAAATTATACCGTATTGTAGAAGACAAGATTTCTAGAACGATGGTATAATTTATTTTTATGTGTGACAAATAGTTACTGAGAAATAGTAGAAAAATGAATTAATTTTAGTCGCCCGGTGTTCAAGTGTAATTTTGGATGTATTTGAGAATTTTGCCAATTTTACACGTTTTTTGTATCATTTGTGGGTATAAATTATAGCCTATCTTGTAGAACACAAAATTATCTACACAGTAGTATATTCCTGTGTAATCGCAAGTGCGTAAATTTTGATTGGACTTCAGTGAAATTTAATCAGTGTATATTCATGTGTAATCGCAAGTACGCATAATAGCTGTCAAATTGGCAACATGACATTTTGAACTTACACCGTCGTAACTTCGTTCAGATACACTTTGGAAAATTAATAATTATACCGTACTGTAGGAAACAAAATTTCTAGCACGATGGTATAATTAATTTTAAGGTGTGACAAACAGTTGCTGAGAAATGGGTATAAAAATGAATAAATTGTAGTCACCCGGTGTTCAAGTGTAATTTTGGATGTATTTGAGAATTTTGCCAATTTTACACGTTTTTTGTATCATTTGTGGGTATAAATTACACCTTTTCTTGTAGAACACAAAATTCTCTACACAGTAGTATATTCCTGTGTAATCGCAAGTGCGAAAAATAGCTGTCAAATTGGCAATATGTCCTTTTGACTTTACACCGCCGTAACTTCCTTCAGATACACTTTGGAAAATTAAAAATTATACCGCATTAAAAAAATACAATTTACAGCACGATGATATAATTTATTTTAATGTGTGACAAATAGTTCCTGAGAAATAGGTAGAAAAATGAATGAATTTAGGCGCCCGGTGATCAAGTGTAATTTTGGATGTATTTGACAATTTTGCCAATTTTACACATTTTTTGTATCATTTGTGGGTATACATTATAACTTTTCTTGTAGAACACAAAATTATCTACACAATAGTATAATTTTTATAGCTGTACCATTGCTGGTTTATGAGGAATAGATAGCGGAATATTGACCAAAATATTCACGTTTTTGTGCGATAATTATGCCTTTTTGACTTTGTCATTTACACTTCACACCGCCGTAACTTTTTTTTAATCAACTTTGGAAAATTAAAAATTATACCGTGTTGTAGCAAACAAAATTCCCAGCATGATGGCATTATTTATTTAGATGTGTGATAATTAGTTTTTGATAAATAGAGAAAAAAGTATAGAAAATCGGACGCGTGGAGTTTAAATATAATTTTGAATATAGATTGAAATTTTGTCATGTTTACATCTTTTATGTTCTATTTTTGGATATGAATTATAACCTATCTTGTAGAACATAAAATTCTCTACACAGTGGTATAATCTGTATTACTGTACCATTTCTGGTTTATGAGGAGTAGATGTAGGAATATTGACCAAAATTTTCGCATTTTTCAGGGTTCATTTTGTCTTTTCACCTCGATAACGTTTTTTGGTTTTATTTTTAAAATTTGAAATTTATCCTATCGCGTAGACAAGGAAATTTCCAGCGTAATGGTATAAATTATTGGCGGGTACATTAAGTGGTTACCGAGTAGCAGCTTGCTGAAAATGTGACCAAGGAGGGTGGGACAGACAAACACACAGACAGACAGACAGACAGAGGATCTCTTTTATATATATAGATATATATATATATATATATATATATATATATATAGATTTGAACCCGCCCGTCGTGCGGAACAATTAATAAAGTAAAATTCATATTCAATCCATAAAAAAAACTGAATACAAATAAAAAACCAAAAAATTTAACCTGTATATACGTTCACCAATAAAAACTCAAAACCTGCCCGTCGTGCGGAATAATTCAGAACACAAACACATAACAGACAATGGCAATTCTAGCATATAAACCAGCCCGTCGTGCGGAACAATTCATACCATTAAATCTGTATTCAATTTATAAGCGAAAATAAATATGAATTAATAAATAAAAGAGTAAACCCATAAAAAGTCTAAATTTCTATATTTTTATATTATTTTGACAAAATAGTTTGCCTAAACCGCCTCATATTTAAACCTGCCCGTCGTGCTGAATAATTCAGAACTCTGACACATAACCATGAAAAATGACTAATTTTTTATCATAATGTTTTCAAAATATATTTATAACTCAACATCACCATCTAGCATTAAAACCCGCCCTTTGTGCAGAGCAATAAATAAAGTAAAATGAATATTGAATTAATATAAAATGATTAGAAATTAAAAAAGAAAAAGTAAACCCATAAAAAGTATTGACCAATAGAAAAGTCTAAATGTGAATGTTTTTATTTTAGATGTGGCAAAATATTTTTCCTCGAACTGCCTCGTATTTTAACCCGCCCGTCGTGCGAAATATCTCCTCGTGAAATATCCCCATCGTGATATTTCCCGTCTCGTGCATATTGACAATTGTTACTGTGTAGTATCGAGTATAAAGAGCTCATACATTGTACTATCCCACGCTCCAAACATGTACTCTGGCTCATGTCAATTTCTTAATATGAAGAGAATCAATCCAGCGTATCTGTAGTGTCTATGGTGATCCATTATTGTCTCTCATATTGTGTTTGTTTCGTTTATGCGCTCATTGAGACGATGAAGTGTAACTGGTCAGCCAATCGTGTAACAGGGCGTAACAATTGTGAGGCCAAAAGGTAAGTTTTATCGGGGTGAAATTCATTCTTTGTTTAGGTCTTGTGTCGTGTGTTTGAGTAATATAGTGTTGTTTTGTGCCACGCCTTTTCAATATCCCGATGTTATATTTGGCGACGAGTATGAGATTTCTCGTCGGAAGAACTCCTTGGGTTGCCGGTGATAGCAGAGCTGGGCATGACAATTCGTCCGCGTGAAGGAACTGTCATGTTTCAATTTTGCTGACACACTGTGTACTGTGACACACGACTTGCTATGTCCTATACTGTAACACATTACTTGCTATCTCCTATACTGTAACACATTACTTGCTATGTCCTATACTGTGACACATTACCTGCTATGTCCTATACTGTAACACATTACTTGCTATGTCCTATACTGTAACACATTACTTGCTATGTCCTATACTGTAACACATTACTTGCTATGTCCTATACTGTGACACATTACTTGCTATGTCCTATACTGTAACACATTACTTGCTATCTCCTATACTGTGACACATTACCTGCTATGTCCTATACTGTAAAACATTACTTGCTATGTCCTATACTGTAACACATTACTTGCTATGTCCTATACTGTAACACATTACTTGCTATGTCCTATACTGTGACACATTACTTGCTATGTCCTATACTGTAACACATGACTTGCTATGTCCTATACTGTAACACATTACCTGCTATGTCCTATACTGTAACACATTACTTGCTATGTCCTATACTGTGACACATGACTTGCTATGTCCTATACTGTAACACATTACTTGCTATGTCCTATACTGTGACACATGACTTGCTATGTCCTATACTGTGACACATTACTTGCTATGTCCTATACTGTAACACATGACTTGCTATGTCCTATACTGTAACACATGACTTGCTATGTCCTATACAGTGACACATGACTTGCTATGTCCTATACTGTAACACATGACTTGCTATGTCCTATACTGTAACACATGACTTGCTATGTCCTATACTGTAACACATTACTTGCTATGTCCTATACTGTAACACATTACTTGCTATGTCCTATACTGTAACACATTACTTGCTATGTTCTATACTGTAACACATTACTTGCTATGTCCTATACTGTAACACATTACTTGCTATGTCCTATACTTTAACACATTACTTGCTATGTCATATACTGTAACACATTACTTGCTATGTCCTATACTGTAACACATTACTTGCTATGTTCTATACTGTAACACATTACTTGCTATGTCCTATACTGTAACACATTACTTGCTATGTCCTATACTGTGACACATGACTTGCTATGTCCTATACTGTGACACATTACTTGCTATGTCCTATACTGTAACACATGACTTGCTATGTCCTATACTGTAACACATGACTTGCTATGTCCTATACAGTGACACATGACTTGCTATGTCCTATACTGTAACACATGACTTGCTATGTCCTATACTGTAACACATGACTTGCTATGTCCTATACTGTAACACATTACTTGCTATGTCCTATACTGTAACACATTACTTGCTATGTCCTATACTGTGACACATGACTTGCTATGTCCTATACTGTAACACATGACTTGCTATGTACTATACTGTAACACATTACTTGCTATGTCCTATGATTTGATGGCGGACGCCGTTATTACAGCCCAAAGATCCATGTTGAGAAAAGTGCTTGCAAAATTGCCGGTATCACATTTTCGCATGGTAAAAGACCAGGTCACAGCAAGTTCTCTCTCGACTGACTGCTTTCCCAAATATGCAATCAGCTCAAGCTGCGTCTCCAGCTCACTTCAGCTGAACTTCTGAGACGGCTGAAAAGCCGAATCGGAATGGCGCAAGTCTTCAGAGTGGCTTGTGGACATCGATGTTATTTCTTCCAAACGATGCGAGGCACGAGATAATCGTGGAGACATTCCCAGCACATCTGCTTCTTCCTCTCCAGCTGTGACTCCGCGAATGACGAATCTCTAGTACGTCTCTAGTAAATGTCTCCTCTAATAAATGTCTCTAGTACGTGCCGCACACCAGCCTCATGACGTCACCGAATGTCGCCGTGTTATCGGTATGATTCACTTTTCCACCGCTTCATGCCTCATCTGGCACTTGCTATTTGGCCTCTACACGCTGCAGTACATGACACCGCTCGCCAGTGGGGTTCCGAACAAATTGCAGCATTTGAACAAGCCAATTGCGCTCTTGCAGCAGCTTCCCGTCTCTATTATCATCAGACGAACGGGTCCACGCAACTGATGGCGAACACGTGAGACATCGCAGTCGGTGCGGTAGTACAGCCGTGTTAAAACGGAGTGTGGGTCCATTGACATGTAGCTCTCGTGTGTTTTATCCTGCGGGGACAAAATAATGTACAGGCGACTAAAAACTATTG
Source organism: Sacculina carcini (assembly GCA_916048095.2). Lineage (NCBI taxonomy): Eukaryota > Metazoa > Arthropoda > Thecostraca > Sacculinidae > Sacculina > Sacculina carcini. The sequence goes on from OU696595.1 coordinate 1,251,587, forward strand.
GCTATGAAAATGTTTCGTCACCTGCTCGAGGGTCGCCCAGGCCTGCATGTACTAACCGACCACACGCCGTCAATATACGCCTTTACTAGCAGCATCGAAAAATCGTCACGTGTGCAGCGGCATGTGACTCGATATATGTGGTTACATGTGGTTACATGTGGTTACATGTGGTTACATGTGGTTACATGTGGTTACATGTGGTTACATGTGGTTACATGTGGTTACATGTGGTTACATGTGGTTACATGTGGTTACATGTGGTTACATGTGGTTACATGTTGTTACATGTGGTTACATGTGGTTACATGTGGTTACATGTGGTTACATGTGGTTACATGTGGTTACATGTGGTTACATGTGGTTACTTGTGGTTACATGTGGTTACATGTGGTTACATGTGGTTACATGTGGTTACATGTGGTTACATGTGGTTACATGTGGTTACATGTGTTTACATGTGGTTACATGTGGTTACATGTGGTTACATGAAACCCTGCTCTTAAGTGCTCTTAAACGCGTGTTCTAGTATTGCGGGCCTTATTCAGACCACGAGCTAAATTAAATAAATCAAGATAAACAAAGTGACAGTCTTTATTCACAATACGCACGTGCATTTACTAAAAACTTGACAAACAATTTGCACCACTTTAAGCACATTATTATCATTATTATTGTTAAAATCACTAGCAAGGTGAAAATGCGAAGAACGTGGGAGAACAAATTTGCTAAAATGCATTTGTCAAATAGCCACAGTCCAGTTGTTTCTTTTCAAGGAAATTGTTGCCGAATTAAGGATAGCAAGTGTTACAAAACGTAGCACACATTCAATTTCTGATCGCCAAAACATCAGAAAATATCACGAAAACAGCGCCTTGATTGTATATGTCTCATTTTGCGCGTTTCTACTATATTTGCATGAGAGTATGCGTGCATATGTTTATGTATGAGTGGAGTATGCGTGTTTGTTATGTATTTATGTGCGTGTGTGAGCGATTGGCTATTTTTGTATGCGTGTGTGCTGTTGTGCTCATTGCGAGTTGTGTTTGAGTGTGTAGTTGGTGTTGGTGAGTTGTGTGTTAGCGTGTGGTTCTTGCGTGTACAGGCGTATTTTGTGAACAGTGTTGTAGTGTGACTTGTCATATTGGCTCCATCATTCTCATCCATATATCACAAACTATGTAAACATTTCTTGATCTTCAGATCCATATATCACAAGCTATTTCGACATCGAATATTTGAAATTATCGACTTGGTTTCAAAATATGTGTTATTGTTACTGTTGTGTGTTCAACATTGTTGCTATTGTTGTCGAGTGTGTCAGTGTAGATATTGTTACTTGTTAGTGTTATTGTTGTTGATGCGCAACTACATAACATTCACATGACCGCGCATCTGAATGCTACCAAAATATTTTATGAATATGATTACAATTATTTTTATTAGCCTTAATTTTGCTCATTTTCCCACAGGACTTGGAGAGAACGGTAAAAAATCCACTACTTCACCTACACATAAAACACACAAACACACATACAAACACGTACAATCCTTTACGACACGTATATTGTAGTGAGTGAAGGATGTCAGTAATATTACGCACCTGAATATTTTCTACAAGATACGCATACAAACGAGCAACACAGACACACACGAATAATTACTGAGCCAACGATCAACCACACATACTTTTATGAGCAGCCATACATACTCTTATGAGAAACCATACATACTCTTATGAACAACCATACATACACTTATGAGCAACCACACTTACTCTTATGAGCAACCATACATACTCTTATGAGCAACCATACATACTTTTATGAGCAACCATACATACTCTTATGAGCAAACATACATACTCTTATGAGCAACCATACATACTATTATGAGTAGGGCTGTCAAAAAAGTAACCTATTAATCAGTAAAAAGTAACTTTAATTTCAATAAAAAGTAACCTATAAAAGTAACCTAAAAAAACCTATGAGTTTCAATGTTATTATTACTTTTGTATCGCTTTATCACATGTTTATCACGCCTTTGCTGATTAGTGTGCTATATGAAATGCACGGTTTGTTTGCTGTTTGTTTGTTTGTGATCCTAAAGAGAAACCTAATAGCCAATGAAAAAGTAACCTAAATTAACCTAACCTTCGTAAAAATATCCTCCTTCAAAAAAGGTCTATTCTTTGCAGTTATTAAGGAAGAAAATACACCAGTCCTTCTTGTTTATCCTCTTTCCGAGTTGGTACTATTTTACCAATCGCTCTCAGATCTGGTATCATTCTTATAACAAACTACCGAAAGTGACTCAATGTTATTTGGCCAACATCGCAAAATGGAGCATAACCATCAAAATGGAATTTAAAGTGGAAAGCTAATATAAAAGTGAGATACACTAATTGCAAATGTAAATATTTTTAGTAATGGTCGCAATAATGCTCTTTACATTGTTTCAATGGAACTTTTTATCAAATAGCACGTGCTACAGCTTGTATATTAGTGTGAGCGTAAACACGTGTGAATGTGTGAATGCCCCCGTCATCCCATATGTAGCACCCTGTGCCCACAGTCTTATAAATGTCAAACGTGGAAAAATGGCGCTATCTCACGCTCTGAAAATCACGTGCTAATTCCTGTTCAAGTAAATGCGTACTGTCAAGTGCTACAGTGCAGTGTCTGGTATAGAGAGCTCACACATAGTACTATACCACGCTTCAAACATCTCACGACAACCTCCGGTTCGTAGACATTTCCTAAAATGGAATGACGCTATCCTTCGTACCCGAAGACGTCTAAATATCGAGTAGAACAGATATTAAGGTGAAGATCAATTGCTAAATCCTAACAGCAGAAATTTAAACATTTCTTGATCTTCAGATCCATATATCACAAACTATTTCGACATAGAATATTTGAAATTACCGACTTGGTTTCAAAATATGTGTTATTGTTACTGTTGTGTGTTCAACATTGTTGCTATTGTTGTCGTGTGTGTCAGTGTAGATATTGTTACTTGTTAGTGTTATTGTTGTTGATGCGCAACAACATAACATTCACATGACCGCGCATCTGAATGCTAACAAAATATTTTATGAATATGATTACAATGATTTATATTTGCCTTAATTTTGAACATGTTCCCACAGATCGTGTATCTGCAGTGGACGGTAATAAACCCACCTATATATATATATATATATATATATATATATATATATATATATATATATATATATATATATATATATATATATATATATATACACATGCACTGCACAAATCTTGATTAACAATATTTATTGTCTGTCTAACAAGCCATGGCTTGACAGACTATATTGCCTCTGATGTTATCGTTATTTTGTGTTACCTGTGTGATGTTGTTTTTTTGGCAATATATGATACAATACAATACAATACAATACATACAAACACGTACAATCCTCTACGACACGTATATTGTAGTGAGTGAAGGATGTCAGTGATATTACGCACCTGAATATTTTCTACAAGAAACGCATACAAACGAGCAACACAGACACACACGAATAATTACTGAGCGAACGAGCAACCATACATACTCTTATGAAAAACCACACATACTCTTATGAGCAACCATACATACTCTTATGAGCAACCATACATACACTTATGAGCAACCATACATACTCTTATGAACAACCACACATACTCTTATGAGCAACCATACATACTCTTATGAACAACCACACATACTCTTATGAGCAAACATACATACTCTTATGAGCAACCATACATACTCTTATGAGCAACCATACATACTTTTATGAGCAGCCAAACATACTCTTATGAGCAACACATACATACCATAAAACCAGCCATAAATTTGCTAATATTGTCGATTCTCGTCTCAACTCGTTTCGGCAGGAACTAATGACCGATTTCCGTAGCTCGCCTAGTCAAACTGTCACGGCTTCTACTCGTTCTCCCAACTCTCTAAAGTCCTACGCGGCTGTCCTCAAATCTAGAAATTCTGACACACCTACTTCTGAAGAACTTGTGGCTCCAGCTCTACAGAAAATTCCGGTCTCTGGTTCTCGCCCATCTGCAACGATAGCTTAGTGCTGCGTTGTGACTCGCCACGCTCGGCGGAGAACGCTGCAGATTGTGTTCGTGCGGCATTCGCCGATGTGGAGGTACACATCCCTCCTCTGAGGCATATTCGCCCAAAGATCACGATCGCTAACATCCCGAGCGACATGACTCCGGAAAGCTTGCTCTCGTCTATTTGCATAAACAATTATTCACTGACTGACCTTCCCCCGTCAGATCTACAGGTTCTATTTTTCACCAAGCCGAAGAATAACGCTACTCATGCTGTTCTATCTGTGTCACCCTCGGCTCGCTCAATCATCAAGTATTGTTCAGACCGCTTATTTATTGGTCTGTGCTGCTGTGCGGTGTACAATAGGTACTGGGTTTTACGCTGCTCCCGTTGCTCGGGGAACGGCCATAAAGCCGATAAATCTAGTCAACCCACCAAGCGCGGCTTCTGCGCCAGTTCCCATGCATCCAAAACATGTGACCGTTCTGGACCAGCCAAATGCACAAGCTGGGTACGCTCAGGGCAAATCCACTGTCACTAATCCTACGACTCATTCTGTCCTTCTCTCTTAGCTGTCCGTAATTTTCTTCGTATACGCACCATCTCCTGCGACTCTCCTACTCAAATTTCCTCTCCTACTGCCGTACCAGATAACCCTGATTCACATTCGTGTATCTCGGCCTGACTACCTTCGCTCCCTCTTGTCTCGTCTATCCGTTCCTCCTCTCACACTAGCTATTTAACTCTTGGTTATCTAAATACCAGGTCATGTCGGTAAAAGACTCCTATACTCTCACACCTTATTTCCTCTCATAATCTTTCTTTACTCTTCCTCGTTGAGACCTAGTTACTTGATTCTGATGTTGCGTCTTTTACTGCCCATCTCTCTGATGATTTTAAATTTATTCACTCATCCCGCTCAAACACCAAAGCTTCCGGTTTTGTTGTTGGATGTATATTTAATAAATCCATAGTCTTATCTACTATAGCCCACTTTTGTCCCCCATGTTTATGCTTTGAATATCTCGCTCTTTCTCTCAATATTCCATCCTGCTCGAAATTTTGCTTTGTTATAATATATCGCCACAATCATCCGGGAACTACGTCATTATTTTTTACCGAATTTCCTGTGTTACTTGATGTGCTTCTCGCGTCCTTCTCCAGTCGTTTTCTTATAGTTGGAGATTTTTATTTCTGGGTCGATCAACCTTCCCGAAATCCTTATTGCTCTCAATTCCTGTCTATGGTCCAAACTTACGGTCTATACTCGCCTGTTACCTCACCGACTCACATCTCCGGTCACACCCTTGATCTTGTTATATTTCCATCTCCAGTTCTAGCATCCGACCTAACCCCCCGGATGTTCTTGTATTCCCCTAGATACCATTACTCCTGACGACAGTCTCCTCACTTTCAATCTTCCCTTTCCCAAACCACGTATTTTTCCCCCCAGATCCTACAGAAATTACAAAAATGTTGACCCTCGCCTCTTCTCAAGTTTATTCTCTCACATGCTTCCCTCAACTCAATTTCATTCACTTCCCCCTACCCAATTTTACTCTTCTTTTCAAGGTTATGTCTTCTATCAGTGAAACCATATTTCCACTACGCTCATCCTCCAATCGCTCCAATCTTAATCCTTTGTTCAATCGCGAACTAATCTCTCTTAAACGCGCCCAACGCTACCACGAGCGTGTGTGGAAACGTTGTTACACTACTGCTACGTGGTTATCATTCTGCTCATCTCAATCTTTGTATATATCTGCTTTAAAATCTGCTAAACAATCCTACTACCAATCTAAATTATCCTCACTCTCTCGCTGTCCTAAATCTCTGTGGTCCTCGCTTAACTCATTGAGTGACCTGCAAAACCCTAACCTTTCGTCTTCTCTCTCTGCCTCCGACCTTGCTGTATTTTCTTCCAATAAAATCCAAATTGTAATTTCTAACATTTCTTCTCCTAACTCCCTCTTGACTCACACCAAATCCCACGATAATTTTACTCACTTTTCACTTTTCACATCACATCACACTTTTCATCTAGAGCTTCCTGATATCATCACTATCATTTCTACAACATACATTTCGCTTTCCCTTGCTGACCGCACAAATTTTAGTGCCCTATCCGACTCTATTTTGCTCCTGGTTCCCCTTCTATTGCATTTAATCAATAGCTCTTTCATTCATGGTGTATTTTATCCTGAGAAGCATGCAGTCATATTTCCGATACTCAAAAAACCTTCACTCGATCCCTCCCTATGTAGCAGTTACCATCCTATTTCTCTACTCAACTTTCCCTCTAAACTCCTCGAGTCTGATATTTATTCTCAACTTGCGCCATTCATCAAAAAATATATTGACCTCTTCCATTCGGCTTTCAAGTCTGCTCACTATACTGAATCTGTCCTTACCTCTGTTACTACTACTGTTTTTTCTCATTTCTCATTCGGAAAATCTACTTTGTTTATCCTCCTTGATCTGTCAGCAGCCTTTGACTTAGTTGACCACTCAATTTTAATCAGATATCTCTCCTTTCTTGGTGTGTCCTATTTAGCGCTCCCTCTGCTACATTCTTATCTTACTGATCGTTCCTACTCGGTGCATTTCAATTCCACTACTTCTAAGCGAATTCCTCTACTTTCCGGTGTGCACCAAGTTTCTATTCTAGCCCCGCTTCTATTCAATCTCTTCATGTCTTCTTTATGTCCTATACTCCACCGCTATTCTCTCCAGTTCCACGTCTACGCAGGCGATATACAAATAATTATTCCTCTTCCTCTCCCCTTGTGTTATGACCAATTTATTTTCACCAATATACTCCGCACAGACATATGCAGCACGGAATATGTGAACCATTCTGTACTTCCCGATACTTTAATCATCCGATTGTTTTTAATTGTGTAGTTTTTGCGCTCTGGTTCAGGGTTCTAATTGTTCTGTTTTTAATAGTTGTTTTAATTATATATATTTTCGCATTTTATTCCCTCGACAGCTAACTTGATAGTCACCACAAATTGGTCACGTTCACTCTTATACCGTATATCACCACTAACTATTCATGTTCGCTCTTTTACCATCAATAATGTTTTGCACCACGTTTTAGACTATTATCACCTAAATTTTGCATCTCGTGTATCTAGTCAAACCACACGTACTAGTCATAATTTCTGCTGTATGATATATTGCCCGTTATACTCATAAGTATTCATTTCCAGTCACGGTTCATCTTTGTATATTATCAACACACCTGTAGTAATGTCCGCTGCTTGCGTGAACGATGTGATAAGCGCCATGTTGTCTTTTACTCTTGATATATGACATGCGACAATACAATACAATACAATATATCGTTCCAGCCATACGATATTAATCCTTTCTTTCTACAATCTGTATATTAATTTCCCTTCAAACGTTGAAAATCAGATAGGATGACGATACGTATAAGCTGACGATATGACAAGGTAAGTGTGGCGCTTAGCTCGCCACGAAGCGTCACATGCAAGCAGTGCGAGTTCTTTGGACCGACTGTATTTGTGCATACAACAAGGGACGAGCAAGACATTACAGACCTACATACACACAAGATCAAACACGCACAATACGAACAAACACAACACGACACACAGGTCACTGCGCTTCTAGCAGGTACCGCCAGGTGGAGCGAGACGCAGTTACAGGTGGCGCACCACAGGACTCCCCCACCAGAAGCGGAGCGGTATTGATGAAATTCGATGATGATGGTGTCGGACTTTCGATGATGTCGGTGAAGCTTCGCCGGTATGGTACACCGGCGCGCCATACTGCACGGCAGCACGAGGCCAAGTAGATTTCACACAATGAAGTCGACCTCGTGCTGCGCAGTTCGGTTGCGAGGTTGTTGAGCAGAAACTGCATCCAGCAAGGAGTCGAGCCAATCCTGACGAAATTATGTTGACCCCTTGCTGCGCAGACGTTTGCTGTTCAGTGAGGCAAAGTTTGTCGTAGGTTAGCGGAAACTGCATCCAGCAAGAAGACGAGGCAATATTATTGTGTTGTCTTCTTGCTGCGCAGGCGTTTCCTATTCGGTGGTTTTACGTGCGGCGTCCGTAGGAGAAAAACACGATTGAGTACGGCACCGGACGGAGTCGGCCTTGGATGGCGTGATGCAGGTGCGTCTGGTCAGCAGTTGATAGTGCGTCACTCGTAGGGAGGCACAGTGGGCTGCGACACAGACGGATAGGCGATGCGCGGAAAAACGAGGCAAAATCACAGGCAGATGAGACACAGTCAAAACAAATTCACTCAGCATCACACCATCCTCACGTCGGGGTCACCAATGTGGCGTTTAGCTCGCCACGAAGCGTCACATGCAAGCAGTGCGAGTTCTTTGGACCGACTGTATTTGTGCATACAACAAGGGACGAGCAAGACATTACAGACAAACATACACACAAGATCAAACACGCACAATACGAACAAACACAACACGACACACAGGTCACTGCGCTTCTAGCAGGTACCGCCAGGTGGAGCGAGACGCAGTTACACGTGGCGCACCACAGTAATTATAAGATAAGATAAGATAAGTTACAATATCTCTTTGCAATCCACGCCCTTTCAATCCATCACCAAAACAATCCAAATATTGAAAAATCCCTTTTGTCCTTCGAGCGCAGCAAGTGACAAAGGATGACGGGTTGAACTAATACAAGTAGAATATTGCCTCGCGTTCACAACATCCTCCCCCCTCAGTTTCGAGAACGTCGAAACTATACACGACAAACAACGCACAAGGCCACAAACCTTATGTCCCATACGACACCCCACCACCTAACAACGGGAATCGAACATCTACCCAGCACGGATTAACATAGATACAAGACAAGATAGATATATATATATATATACTAGCATTAAAACCCGCCCGTTGTGCGGAAGAATTCATAAAAATACTGCAAATTAAAAATAAATAAGGCAAACCCATAAAAACCTTAATCAATTAAAAAGTCTAAATTTCATTATTTTTAATTTTATTTTGACAAAATATTCTCACTCAACCCGCCTCATATTTAAACCCGCCCGACGTGAGGAAAAATTCAGAACTCGAACACCATCCGTTCTGGTTCTTGAAGTCAAATCCATTAGTTTTGTATATGAATTCATTCTATACGGTGAAATTGAACGTTTTATTGCTGCCCGCGGGACATTTTTATTTCATAAAAATGAGCCATCGCTTCGTTTGCGTTTGAAGCCCCTGATAATTGAACCAGCGAACCATGAGCCAGCGCAATTATGTCACCTCATATTCAAGCATACATACACAGACAGACAGATAATTTCTTCTTTATGTATATATATAGCATTAAAACCCGCCCGTTGTGCGGAGCAATTCATAACATGAAATTCATATTCAATTCATAAAAAATATGGAAAAATAAAAATGAAATAGGGTACACTCATAAAAATATTAATCAATTGAAAATTATAAGTTTAATTGTTTTTATTTCGACACAATATTTCCCCTTAGTCCGCCTGAGTCATTTTTAAACCCGCCCGTCGTGCTGAATAATTCAGAACTCGAACACGATCCGTTCTGCATCTTGAAGTCAAATCCATTGGTTTTGTGTATGGATTAATTCTACAGGGTAAATTGAACGTTCTATTGTCTATAGTTGCTGCCCGCGGAACATTTTTATTTTAAAAAAAAAAACCTTTTTTTAAATGAACCATTTGAAAAAATTATCTAAAAACACTTTTTTAAACCCACCCGTCGTGCGGAACAATTCATACAATAAAATTCATATCAAATCCATAAAATATAATGAATACAAATTGAAAAGCAAAAAATGTAACCTATAAATATCTTAACCAATAGAAAAGTCTAAATGTGAATATTTTTGTTCTTATTTTGACAAATATTATCCCTCAACCCGCCTGATATATAAATCTGCCCGTCGTGTGGTATAATTCAGAACACAAACACGAAACAAACAATGAAAGATGATGAAATCTTTTCATCAGAATGTTTCCAAACTATATTTATTACTTAACATCATTCCCCAATATCATTTCCTTAAGTACTATTTCACTTTTACCGCTATAATATTGATTGTTAAAATTAATATATTTTCCGCTATCATTAAAACCCAATATAACCTGAGTCAAACCTACCCAACCCAACCCAACCATTCAATCTTGACCGCTCTCAGCCTAGTCTGAGGTGATTTAACTTATTAGTTTGTGATCACAAAATATACTGATGCGATCATAATTTGTAATCAGAAGACTGAGATTATCTACCCCAGGGGTCCCAAACACGCGGCCCATCAATACTTTTCTCTCAACCCGCCAATATAGTATCGGGACCAAACTGTAAGGTAGCTAAATTCACATTTGTTGCATAATGCGATATAATTATACACCATTATCATATTATCTCATAATTCCCGGTTAATGCTTCCACTAATGCATCATATTCATACAGTTGTTATTTTTTGGATTACACCGATAATACAGCCCTTGATATTACAGCCGATATTATATTATGCAATCTATATTCTGCTACGTATTATTCCTAATACATATATCATCAGATCGCAAAATATATTTAAAGGTTCACATCATTCTCCAAAATCATTTGCTTGAGAGCTGTTCTACTTTTATCGCTAGAATATTTACTGCTAGCAAAATATCATATACCTCGCTATCATTTAAACCCACTCTTTATAGATACATTTAATTCGCCCGTCGTGCGGAACAGTTCATAAAATATAATTAATATTCAATTAATAAAAAAATTAGTGCAAATTGAAAAAGAAAAACAAACCCACAGGAAAGTTATAGCTAATATAAAAGTCTAAATGTGAAATTTATGTTTCAATTTAGAAAACATGCTTTTCCACAACACTATCAAAACAATGCAACCTTCTGTCATCTCTATAATTCCAGGTTAATGCTTCCGCTAAAACAGCATAAGTTGGCATTACATGATATTGCAGCCCATATCCTTATGCAACTTATGCTTATGCAACTTGAAATTAAACCAATTAAATTACACAGTTAAATTCAGTAGTTTACTTTGTTCCCAATAGCATTTTACCCGCCCGTCGTGCGGAACGTTATTGAGGACAATAAAGCCTTTATATTCAGTAGAGTGTAGCATTAATTAAACTGTACGCAATAAAACCACACCATCCATGCTTGGAGATAATATGATGCATTCTTAATTGTGATTGGGCTTCAGTGAAATTTAATCGGTGTATATTCCTGTGTAATCGCAAGTGCGCATAATAGCTGTCAAATTGGCAATATGTCCTTTTGACTTTACACCGCCGTAACTTCCTTCAGATACCCTTTGGAAAATTGAAAATAGCTGAAGCTAAATTTAAAGCTAAATTGCTAAATAATAGCTAATTGCGAATAGCTAAATTGAAAGCTGATAGAAAATGGACCAAGGAGGGTCGAACACACACACACACAGACACACACACACACACACACACACACACACAGAGGATCTCTTTTATATATATAGATATATATATATATATATATATATATATATATATATATATATATATATATATATATATATATATATATATATACACTATACATTAATTAACACTCGGTAATGAGTCGATGGGCGCATTACCCAGAACGCACAGCTCGTTGACCGGTCTTCTGTAGGACCCCCGTGCCGTACGGATCTCGACAGTCCGGACTACACCGTCCAGACCCGGAAACACCTGTTGGACTACCGCCAGAGGCCAACGTGCACGCGGAACATCCCAATCGGCCAGCAGCACCACGTTCCCGACCTGCAGATTTTCTTCGGACTTCTGCCACTTGGTGCGCCTCGCCAGGGTCGGCAGATATTCCTTCCGCCAACGCTTCCACAGTTGCTCAGCAAGGCCCTGACACTGGAACGATTTTCTTCGGTGATGAATGTCTCTGTCATAGAACACACAAGGGGGAAGTCCTGAATCGGCAGAGCGTACACCGAGCAGAAAGTGATTGGGCGTAATCGACTCGGGATCGCCAGCGTCACTCGACACATACGTCAATGGTCGAGAGTTGACCATAAACTCCAATTCAGCGAGGACCGTCTGCAGGACATCGTCGGTACATCTCTGGTGGCCCAAAACGACCCTCAGAGCGCGCTTGACTGACCCGACTAACCGCTCCCAGACACCTCCCATATGGCTCGCGAACGGGGTGTTGAAGCGCCACTCGATTCCTTTCTGGATCATTTCTTCAGTTATCTGTTGCTGATTCCACTTCTGTATCGCTGTGCGCAGCTCTCTCTCTCTCCACCAACCAGATTCGTGCCATTGTCGCTCGTTATCAGACTTGGTGCCCCCCGACGCGCAATGAACCGCCGCATCGCCATGAGGAAACAGTCGGTCTCTAGGGATTACGAGACTTCGATATGGAGAGCTCGTGTCGCCAAGCATGTAACGAGTAAAATATACCTCTTCTCCACTTTTCTGCCCTTGCGCACTTCCAACGGGCCAAAATAGTCCAATTCGACCGAAGAAGAAGGACGTGTCTGGTCGAAACGAGTATCCGGCAAGTCGGCCATGATCGCTGCCGTGGTTTGCTTCTACGGTTGCGACAGAATACACAGCAGCGCAGTACCTTCTTTACCGTCGCTCTCAATTTCGGTGTCCAGAGACGATTGACGACGATTCGATTCGATCAAAATTTCCGAGACGCGATTGGCAACGAAGACTTTAAACCGACGCGTTTCGTTTCGGATATACTTGAGCACCGCTTCGCTGTCGGTCCAGAGTATACACCTTTCAAATCGGTAGGAAAGAGAATCCATTACAGCGCTCTTCAGCCTTACGCCCAGCACTGCTGCCTGCAGTTCCAATCTGACTATTGTTAAACCCTTCAACGGGGCCACACGTGTCCGTGCCATCAGTAGCGCAACGTGCGCGCCGCCCGCATACGCCGTCTTCACGTAAGCCACAACGGCGAATGCCTTGCTGGATGCGTCTACAAAAATGTGGAGCTCTAAACTCAATGGGACTTCGCCCACTGGCTTCAAACAGCGTGGTACACTCAGCGCGGATAAGCGGGAGAGCCCTTTCACCCACTCATCCCATACGCGTAGGTCGGTCTCGCTGAGCAGCTCATCCCACTCGTATTTCTGCGTCCACAAATGTTGCATGAAAGCTTTCGCTTGCAGGCAAAACGGTGCAACAATGCCCATCGGGTCGAATGTTCGCGCCATCAACTGCAAAGCACCCCGTTTTGTCTTCGGGACTTCGCTGCTGGGTATATCGACGCTTAGCAAGTCTTCTGACGTATTCCACACACATTCCAATACTTTCTGGATTTTACCATGAACTTCTCGAGCATCCTCTGGCAGCTCCTCGGTTTCCTCTCTTCGATTTGAAATCCATTTCCGCAAGACAAGCCCTCCTCTTGCTGCTACTGACGTCACGACTCTCCTCGACTTGATTGCCTCTTCCGGTGTTGCTTCGGAGCGCAGAAAATCGTCGGCATAGAAGTTGTTCGTAATGGCCGCTGTTGCCGATTGTTCGTCGGCCTGCGCACAATCCTCGGCGATTCTATGGAGGACATAATTAGCGATCGCCGGACTACACTTGGCTCCAAAAATTAAGACTTTCATTTGGTACTTCTCGATGTTAAGACTGCTTCTTCGGCGCCATAGAAAGCTCATGGCCGGTTGATCTTACGACCGAACCGAGATCTGCAAAAACATTTTCTTCACGTCTGCTGCCATACCAACGTCCTCCTCCCGGAAGCGCAGCAAGACCTCATTGAGACTCTGGAGCAAGTCTGGTCCGATGAGCAGTTCTGAATTGAGGGACGTCTTCATATATGAAGCTGACGCATCAAACACGATGCGAAGTTTGTTCTTAGTCGGATTCACGACGGCGTGGTGCGGCAGGTACCACCGCTTTGCACATTTCTCCTCATCGGCGTCGATCTTTCGAGCGTACCCGTTCTCCATATAGGCTTCTATCGCCTCTTGACATGCCGCACGTCGCTCGGGATTCCGTTCCAAGTTCCTTTCAAGGCTTTGCAGTCGTCTCTCCGCCATGCGGTAGTTGTCTGGAAAAGAGACTGTGTCTTGCTTCCATAGCAGTCCCGCATCATATCGGCTGCCGTTTCGACGCGTTGTAAATAGCCTGCAATGTCTTCAAAGCTTTCTCATCCTCGCGTGAAGTCGGCCGCTTCATCTCACCTGTAGTCCCAAATGAGTCGGTGCACCACCATTCCCGGAGTTGCTCGGACACATCGTCGTCGCTTCCGCCGAGCACGACGTGCATGACTGTACGTTCAGAGTCGGCCACCAGCTGAGAGACTGCCCCAGATAGTGCCCAGCCGAATGCGGTGCGTATCGCTAAAGGCTGTCCAGGCTTGCCTACACTGACTTCGCGTTGCAGTAGAGCCTGTGTGACTGAGCCTGTGTTTGTTAAATATTGCCAAGTTCTTGATGTATATTCTCGAATTGGTTATTGCAGAAAGGTTCAATTGCATACATAACAATATATTTAACAAACGATTTGATTAGATAACTTCTTCCATAGATTATGGATAAGTTCTTCCGCCCGTCACTGCTGTACATTGATCCAGAATCAGCCGATGATGAAGATGAATGGACTATGTGGCATAATAATTTTGAAGCGTTCTGCTCCGCCATAAATCCTGAGTTAAATCCAGATAAAATTTCACTTCTACGGGCGCATGGGAACTGTAAACTGTACAAGATCATACAGAACGCACAGGGTTACGGTACAGCGATCACTCTTCTCAAGTCAAGGTTTGTTAAACCTAAAAGTGAAGTGTTTGCGCGATACAAACTGGCTGTATGCAAACAGACAAATGGAGAATCCCTCAAATCAATCGTTGACAGACTCAGGAGTCATGCTGCTGATTGTGTTTTTAAGGTCTATACGGCCCAACAGGCTGAGGAGCTAGCGATTTGCGACGCTTTTATTGCGGGAATGACGTCAAGCGCCATAAGACAAAGGTTGTTGGAAATTTTTTCGTTGAGCCTCACTTCAGCGATAGAACAAGCGAGAGCATTGGAGATGGCGCAGAAACAGTCAGCTTGCTATGTAGATGAATCTATGACAGCTGCTGCTGCTACGCATCGAACACGTGTTGATGACAACAATGTTGAAGAAAAAGTGAGTGTTGTTTCTGATTCACAGGATTACTCCGCGGCTGCTCAGTTTCAAAGGTGCTCTTTCTGTGGTGGGTGGACTCACCCTCTATCGGTGTGTCCAACGCGAAGCGCAGCGTGTGCCAAATGTCAGAAAATCGGTCATTACGCTCGCGTATGCAGTTCCCAAAAGATAAGGACGTTCCAATGTTATCCGATTTCGGCAGCGACAACATCCACCAGCACAGGAGTCATGATAGCCGCAACGTCTTCAGTAAGTCTGCTTTGCACAGTGTACGTTCAACTGTGACGCCGATTAAGCTCAATAAGAATATCGAAACGGAGGCATTGGTTGACACTGGGAGCTGCAAAAGTTTTATATTCGCTCTAGCATCGCAAGGTCACAGGATTTAGAAATTGTTCCATCTTCAGGACGCATCTCAATGGCGCCTTATTCACAGCATGTGGATATTAATGGTTGCTGTATGGTTGACCTCACCATAAAAGACAAGACGTATTCTAGTGTCCGGCTTCATCTTCTTGATGACCTGTGAGCGCCGATAGTGTTAAGACACGACTTCTTGGGACTTCACGTAAAATCACAGTGGAATTCAGTGGTCGAGAACCGCCTCTCAAGATTTGTGGAGTGAGGACCGCCAATGTTAAGCCTCCGTTGTTGTTTGAAAACTTGACATCATATTCCGTACCCATCGCTGTGTAATCTCCCGTTATCCTAGAACAGATGTTGATTTCATTAGAGGTGAAGTAACAAGACTGCTGAATGAAGGAATAATAACACCTAGCCGCAGTGCCTGGAGAGCACAAGTAGTGGTCGTCAAGCAGAACACCAAGAAAAAGTTGGTCTTAGACTACTCACAGACCATAAATCGTCTCACCAACTTGGCTGCATATCCAATGCCTGGTAACAGTGAAACTGAGGAGAAACTTTCCAAATACAGTTATTTCAGTACAATTGACTTGGAAGCAGCGAATCACCAGATTCCTTTCCGAGATGTTGACCGACCTTACACCGCATTCGAGGCGAACGGGAAATTGTACGAATTTACGCAGGTGCCGTTCGGAGTATCCAACCGAGAGACCTGTTTTCAACAGACACTAGACGAGATAATTGTGAAAGAAAACCTCGAGGCGACATTTGCATACATAGATGTTATAAAGATATGTGGACGTACGTTGGAAGAACACAACCGCAACTTGTGCCGATTCAAATCGGTCGCTACGAAATATGGTCTCACGGTAAACGAAGAGAAGGGCGTGTATTCACAGGAATCCGTTTCACTCCTTGGTCACGTCATCACGAAAGGTGAAATATAATCGGACCCTGAACGTATGAAAGCGTTAATCGAAATGAAGGAGCCCCACAACTTGCCGAGTCTCAAGAGAACCATGGGGCTACTGTCTCACTACGCCAAGTGGGTGCCAAAATTTTCGCTAATAGTTCGTCCGCTCATATTGACACCAAGTTTCCCCTTGTCAAAATAAGCTTCGGAAACTTTGCACGCCTTGAAGAGGGAAATAGTCGATGCTTCACTTGCTGGAATAAACGATGACATGATATTTACTGTGAAAACCGATGCTTCAGCTGACGCTATAGCCGCCTCATTGACTCAGGAAGGGAAACCAGTGGCCTTCTTTGTCTGCGAATATGTATATTTTGAATATAGTTTATGAGTATAGGACATTCTGATGAATATAGCAGTCGCGACCCAGGATAAGTCGGCCGCTACTACGATCAAGTGTCTTTGTTCATTGTTCTCTGTTTGGGAACTACCTGAGTATATCAATTCGGATAGAAGGCCGGCATTTGTATCGACTGAGTACCAGACGCTTATGCATGAAAAGGGTGTGTTACTAGTTACTCTACTTCCTATAACCCTCGCG
Organism: Sacculina carcini; assembly: GCA_916048095.2. Taxonomy (NCBI): domain Eukaryota; kingdom Metazoa; phylum Arthropoda; class Thecostraca; family Sacculinidae; genus Sacculina; species Sacculina carcini. Next base: position 1,268,697 of record OU696595.1, read on the forward strand.
GTAATGGGCAAGTGGAAAGGGCGAATGGAACTTTGTGGCGGACGATAAGTTTAGCGCTCGCATCTCGTGATCTACCGATTTAGGCGTGGGATTCAGTACTTGACGATGCGCTACACAGCATGAGATCTTTGCTGTGTGTAGCCACCAACGAGACCCCCCAGGAACGGATGTTTATTCATCCTCGAAAGGCGATGTACGGTGAAGCTCTTCCATCATGGCTGAAAGTGAACGAAAACGTTTTGTTAAAACGCTCTCTGAGAATGTCAAAATACGAACCTGATACAGAGGAAGTACGAGTTTTACATGTAAATCTTCAGTGGATGAAAGAACTCCACGCATGAGGAAAGGAGTCAACTGCTCCGTTCAGACATCTGGCGCCGACGGGTGAAGAGAGCGTTCGTGGTGAAAACTTACCTGTTGAGACGGAGCAAGCGGAGCATCTGGGCGGCCCAACTAAAGCAAATCCAGCCGTGGAGAATTTACCTAAAAAAACCGTGGAGAATGAAGAACCCAGTCCAGGACCATATGATGGTCATATTGACGTAGGTGCCATTGTTTTGGGACCAGCCAAATTACCAACTCCGGAATCTCGCAGGTCGTGTAGTAATCGGCGTCAACCTGATTATTTGTCACATTACGTCCGTTAACATCCATTATTTCCTACACGTTTGTTTTGTGTGTTCATGTACGCCCCCTTGAGGTTTTGCAGTCGTGTTGGTTTTGGTGGGGGAGAATGTAGTGTAATTTGGGGAATTCCCAAAGTTGGTGTTGGCGGTTCTATATTAATCTTGTGTGTTGCGTATTTGGATGCTTTTATTTAGATGAGTATGTGTGCTCGTGAATGAGTGGTCGTTTGTTAAATATAGCCAGGTTATTGATGTTTAATCTCGAATTGGTAATTGCAAAAGGTTCAATTGCATACATAACAGTCCCTCCAGAGCCGTAGTAACCGCCCCCCGTACCCCCCGGCCGGAGGGCCCCGAATGTTGTGGCGCCCCGTTGCTTCACGTATTATGTGATTATGTCAAATAAATACATTCATTAATTGGTGATTTATACATAATCGGGGCCCCAAGTGTTGCCTTCGGATGGGGGGACCCATAATTCCTCGCAACAGCTATGAGTCCCTCAGCTACTAAACTGATTCATTGTTTCATCTTTTCAAGAATAAACTACTGTAATTCTTTATATTTTCATACGCCTCGCTCCTCTCAGAAACTCATGCATCATGTCATTAATAAATCGTGTCGTTTCGTGTTTTCTCCTTCCAAATTTTGTCATACCTCACCCTATATCTACAAACTTCGATGGCTCCCGATCCTTGCATTCACTTTAAAATTTGATGTCTACTTTATAAACTTTTGCATGACCCCCGGCAACCTACGTACCTTTCGAAGCTTCTTACACTCTCTAATAACTTTCTTTCCCGTCATCCACTTGCTTTATTCTGTCCACGAGCAATCAATGAACCTACCTGGTCTAGTAAATCCTTCCCTTTCTATGCTCCACGTTTGTACAGCTCTCTTCCCTCCCATGTTATCTGCTTCACATCATTCTCATCGTTTTCCTTTTCTCTGCGCAATCATCTCTTTGATAAATCTTTTGATCATGACTCTCACTCTCTGACTCCTTACGCTTCGCTCTGGGCCATCATACCGTACGCGTCTCGCTTCATATATTTACTAGTAGTTTGTTTACTGTTTCTGCTTTCTTCTTACTGCCATGTTTCAATTCTGACACACTGTGTACTGTAACACATTACTTGCTATGTCCTATACTGTGACACATTACTTGCTATGTCCTATACTGTAACACATTACTTGCCATGTCCTATACTGTAACACATTACTTGCTATGTCCTATACTGTGACACATGACTTGCTATGTCCTATACTGTAACACATGACTTGCTATGTCCTATACTGTAAAACATGACTTGCTATGTCCTATACTGTAACACATTACTTGCTATGTCCTATACTGTAACACATTACTTGCTATGTCCTATACTGTAACACATTACTTGCTATGTCCTATACTGTAACACATTACTTGCTATGTCCTATACTGTAACACATTACTTGCTATGTCCTATACTGTGACACATTACTTGCTATGTCCTATACTGTAACACATTACTTGCTATGTCCTATACTGTAACACATTACTTGATATGTCCTATACTGTAACTCATGATTTGCTATGTCCTATACTGTAACACATGACTTGCTATGTCCTATACTGTAAAACATGACTTGCTATGTCCTATACTGAAACACATGACTTGCTATGTCCTATACTGTAACACATTACTTGCTATGTACTATACTGTAACACATTACTTGCTATGTCCTATACTGTAACACATTACTTGCTATGTCCTATACTGTAACACATTACTTGCTATGTCCTATACCTTAACACATGACTTGCTATGTCCTATACTGTAACACATTACTTGCTATGTCCTATGCTTTGATGGCGGACGCCGTTATTACAGTCCAAAGTTCCATGATGAGAAAAGTGCTTGCAAAATTGCCGGTATCACATTTTCGCATGGTAAAAGACCAGGTCGCAGCAAGTTCTCTCTCGACTGACTGCTTTCCCAAATCTGCAATCAGCTCAAGCTGCGTCTCCAGCTCACTTCAGCTGAGCTTCTGAGACGGTTGAAAAGCCGAATTGGAATGGCGCAAGTCTTCAGAGTGGCTTATGGACATCGAGGTTTTTTCTTCCAAACGATGCGAGGCACGAGATAATCGTGGAGACATTCCCAGCACATCTGCTTCTTCCTCTCCAGCTGTGACTCCGCGAGTGACGAATCTCTAGTACGTCTTTAGTGAATGTCTCTTCTCTAATAAATGTCTCTAGTACGTGCCGCACACCAGCCTCATGACGTCACCGAATGTCGCTGTGTTATCGGTATGATTAACTTTTCCACCGCTTCATGCCTCATCTGGCACTCGCTATTTGGCCTCTACACGCTGCAGTACATGACACCGCTCGCCAGTGGGGTTCCGAACAAATTGCAGCATTTGAACAAGCCAATTGCGCTCTTGCAGCAGCTTCCCGTCTCTATTATCATCAGACGAACGGGTCCACGCAACTGATGGCGAACACGTGAGACATCGCAGTCGGTGCGGTAGTACAGCCGTGTTAAAAAGGAGTGTGGGTCCATTGACATGTAGCTCTCGTGTGTTTTATCCTGCGGGGACAAAATAATGCACAGGCGACAAAAAACTATTGGCTATGAAAATGTTTCGTCACATGCTTGAGGGTCGCCCAGGCCTGCATGTACTAACCGACCACACGCCGTCAATATACGCCTTTACTAGCAGCATCGAAAAATCGTCACGTGTGCAGCGGCATGTGACTCGATATATGTGGTTACATGTGGTTACATGTGGTTACATGTGGTTACATGTGGTTACATGTGGTTACATGTGGTTACATGTGGTTACATGTTGTTACATGTGGTTACATGTGGTTACATGTGGTTACATGTGGTTACATGTGGTTACATGTGGTTACATGTGGTTACATGTGGTTACATGAAACCTTGCTCTTAACTGCTTCTGACCGCGTGTTCTAGTATTGCGGGCCTTCTTTAGACCACGAGCTAAATTAAATAAATCACGATCAATGAAGTGACAGTATTTATTCACAATACGCACGTGCATTTACTAAAAACTTGACAAACAATCTGCACCACTTTAAGCTCATTATTATCATTATTATTGTTAAAATCATTAGCAAGGTGTAAATGCGAAGAACGTGGGAGAACAAATTTGCTAAAATGCATTTGTCAAATAGCCACAGTCCAGTTGTTGCTTTTCAAGGAAATTGTTGCCGAATTAAGGATAGCAAGTGTTACAAAACGTAGCACACATTCAATTTCTGATCGCTAAAACATCAGAAAATATCACGAAAACAGCGCCTTGATTGTATATGTCTCATTTTGCGCGTTTCTACTATATTTGCATGAGAGTATGCGTGCATATGTGTATGTATGAGTGGAGTATGCGTGTTTGTTATGTATTTATGTGCGTGTGTGAGCAATTGGCGATGTTTGTATGCGTGTGTGCTGTTGTGCTCATTGCGAGTTGTGTTTGAGTGTGTAGTTGGTGTTGGTGAGTTGTGTGTTAGCGTGTGGTTCTTGCGTGTACAGGCGTATTTTGTGAACAGTGTTGTAGTGCGACTTGTCATATTGGCTCCATCATTCTCATCCATATATCACAAACTATTTCGAAATAGAATATTTGAAATTACCGACTTGGTTTCAAAATATGTGTTATTGTTACTGTTGTGTGTTCAACATTGTTGCTATTGTTGTCGAGTGTGTCAGTGTAGATATTGTTACTTGTTAGTGTTATTGTTGTTGATGCGCAACTACATAACATTCACATGACCGCGCACCTGAATGCTACCAAAATATTTTATGAATATGATTACAATTATTTTTATTTGCCTTAATTTTGCACATTTCCCACAGATAATGCATCTGCAGTGAACGGTAATAAATCCACTACTTCACCTACACATAAAACACACACACACATACAAACACGTACAATCCTTTACGACACGCATATTGTAGTGAGTGAAGGATGTCAGTAATATTACGCACCTGAATATTTTCTACAAGAAACGCATACAAACGAGCAACACAGACACACACGAATAATTACTGAGCGAACGAGCAACCACACATACTTTTATGAGCAACCGTACATACTCTTATGAGCAACCATACATACACTTATGAGAAACCACACTTACTCTTATGAGCAACCACACTTACTCTTATGAGCAACCACACTTACTCTTATGAGCAACCATACATACTCTTATGAGCAACCATACATACTCTTATGAGTAACCATACATACTCTTATTAGCAACCATGCATACTCTTATGAGCAACCATACATACTCTTATGAGCAACCATACATACTATTATGAGTAGGGCTGTCAAAAAGTAACCTAACAATCAGTAAAAAGTAACTTTAATTTCAATAAAAAGTAACCTATAAAAGTAACCTAAAATAACCTATGAGTTTCAATGTTATTATTACTTTTGTATCGCTTTATCACATTGTGGCCCCACTGTGATACAACTCTGGGTTGAAGACCACTGGCCAGTTCGACTGGTTGTGTTTGTGCGTGCGCAAGAGAGACTCAGTGTACCAGTTGGTGCGTGTGTGGAAGTGTGCATGTATGTTTGTATGTATGTGTGTGTGTTACGTGTGTACTGTTCTTGTGTTACTTTATCGTCACTCATTCACTTGCTCGTGTCGTTTCATCGCAGTACATCGTGACAATTCAGCTGCGTGTTATTGCTGCTACATTGGTGACCCCGTGTTCAGAATTCGCAGAGCTTCGAGATGGAAACAAAATCCACCGATCAGCTCAGCACAGCTGCTAGTGAAATGCAAGGCTCTTTGAACACTGCAGTAGTGCGAGTAGAGCTGCCTACATTTGACAGCAATGACGTCGACACATGGATTCTCATGTGTGAAAACCTGATGCTCGACGGAGGTTTGAGAACGCAGTCAACCATGTTCAGAAGAGTGTTGGCTAAGCTTCCTCCAGAATGCTTCAGACTGGTGAAAGGCCTCGTCAAAACTCCTTTGGACGCAGACTGTTACACCAAGCTGACAGAGAAACTGCGTTCACAGCTGAATCTTACTTCCTCGGAGCGATTTCAGCGGTTCGAGAATTTACATCGTGAATTAGGTTCACGGAAGCCGACAGAGTTGTACGCCGATCTAGCTCTACTGTACCCAGAAGATACAGACCACGAGATAATCAGAGAAGCATTTTTGTGTCGTCTGCCGGTGATACTACAGCACATGTGCAGAGAGCTGCTTGCGACAAAACAGCTCAGTGAAGTAGCTCTTCACGCGGATCAGCATCACCTCCCGTTCAAGACGAGCTGCACAGTTACAGAAGTCAGCACAACAGAAAACAAAGAGAATATGGTGGCTGCCACTCGGGCCAGCAGTCGGTCACATAGTCGTCAGTCGGTCACACAGCGGCCCACACAACGATCTACTGCAACAGTTGATTTTGTAGATCGATGGTGCCGATTTCATCAAAAATTCGGACCGGCTGCAAGGCGATGCCTAGGCCGATGCACGTTTGCAGCGGATATGTCGGGAAACGCCTCGGGCAGCCGACAGTGACGACCCTGTACGGCTGCAAAAATGGCTGTCAGCTGCTCTACGTAACTGACAGTCAAGGTCGCAACTTCCTCGTCGATAGCGGTTCAGAGGTGTCGTTGTTGCCAGCAGGGCCAAATCCTCCTCCGCCTCTTCAATCTCCAACACTGCGAGCAGCCAATGGTTCCATCATATCGGTGTTTGATGCAGGCCGAGACACATTGATCGATCTCGGACTAGGCCGAACATACAAGTTCAAATTCGTGGTAGCAGCTGTTTCATCCCCGATATTGGGAGCGGACTTTCTTCGCGAATTCGGGCTAATAATAGACCTGAAGAAGAGGACTCTGGTGGATAGCACCACTTACTTGCGTACCAACCCAGCAGCGACAAAATGTGACCGACATCCATTACATGTTCATGTTTGCCGAGTTGACCCGCCACAGCGCGACGGTCCTGGGTTCGCTGAAATTCGTGAATCAGCGCCATTCAGAGCGCTCTGTGCACCGCCTTCTGGTTTTCCGGCCGTCAGCGTCCCGAGTGTTGAACACCGCATCATTACACGTGGGAATCCTGTGTTCGCTAGACCAAGGCGCCTCATGCCAGCCAAATTGACAGCAGCTAAACGTGAACTGGAATACTTGCTTGAACAGGGAATCCTGGTACCATCTTCCTCAGCATGGTCAAGTCCAATACACTTGGTGGAAAAAGATGGAGGACGGTCCTACCGGATGGTAGGATGTTATGAGCGTTTGAATGCGATCACGGTTCCTGATCGATATCCTGTGCCACATCTGCAGACATTCGCAGATCGACTGAATGGTGCCACCATGCTCAGCACCGTTGATCTTGCTCGTGCATTCGCTCAAATCCCAGTATTTGGACCGGACCAACCTAAAACCGCTATAACAACGCCGTTCGGCTTGTTTGAATATCGCCGAATGCCATTCGGATTATCGAATGCAGCACAGTCTTTTCAAAGATTGATGGACTGTGTGCTTCGTGGGATGAAGAATGTCTACGTATATATAGACGACATATTAGTGTTTTCACCAGATGCAGAGCAACATCGAAAGGATATCTGCGAATTATTCCGTCGTCTCAGCTCTGCAGGACTCGTCATTAAACCTGACAAATGTGTTTTTGGTCAGCCACGAGTGAAATTTCTCGGCTTAGTCGTGTCAGCACAAGGCGTAGAACCACTACCTGAAAAAGTAGCTGACCTTATCAACATGCCTCCGCCCCGTGATGTGGCCGGATGCAGACGATACTTGGGAATGATAAATCATTTCCACCGATTTTTACCTCAGTTGGCGAAACTTCTCCAGCCGTTGCATGTTGTGTGCAAAAGCAAGCAGCGCACGCTGACGTGGACGGATTCACAGGCTTCTGCCTTTGAAGCCAGCAAAAGAGCACTCGCCGACGCCTCTAGACTCGCATTTCCGTGTGACAATTCGCCGACAAAGGTGGCGGCAGATGCATCCGACACTGCAGTCGGCGCAGTCATCTTGCAATGGCAACGAGTAATGTGGGTGCCTCTGGCGTTTCACTCTCGAGCGCTACAGGGTGCACAGCTGCGCTGGAGTACCGGCGATAAGGAGTTGTATGCTCTCTTTAGCGCAGTGAAGCGCTTCCGCCATCTCCTAGAAGGTCGTCCTCAGCTGCAGTTGTGGACCGACCACAAGCCTTTGGTACACGCTTTCACCAGTACCAGCGAACGGTCTCCGAGAGTCCAACGCCAACTAGCCTTCTTAAGTGAATTCTCCACCGATATTAGGCACGTCAGCGGCCCGGACAACATTGTTCCTGATTGTCTCAGCCGTCCATTAACACAGAACCGCTGCACCTACTCACATTCATCAACTTCCGCTTCATATGTCGACACACAGCAGTGCCTTGATCTGGCGCGAATGGCCAACGAACAAGCAAAATGTCCTGAGGTGACTACTCTGGTGTCATCAACTTCGCTAAACGTGGAGCGGCGCGAAATAGCAGGATGTCCAACCGGATTACTTGTTGACATCTCCACAGGCGTGGACAGACCTTTGGTGCCACAAACCATGCAGAGAGAGATATACACACGGTTCCACTGCATGAATCATCCCAGCGCTCGAGCCACGCGCCGTCTGATTTCGGAACGTTTCGTGTTTGCCAGAATCGGGTCCAAAGTTTCTGCCTGGGCAAAAACATGTCTGCAGTGTCAGCAATGTAAAGTGACGCGTCATCAACGGACACCGCTCAAACGCCCTGCACTACCAACTTGCAGATTTGAGTGCCTGCATGTTGATATTGTTGGTCCGCTGCCAGAGGTCAACGGGTATCGTTTCATATTTACCATCATTGACCGATTCACTCGATATCCCGAAGCTGTACCGCTGACCGACGCCACATCGGCCACATGCGCCAAAGTGCTACTGGATTGGGTGTCCCGATTCGGCATGTGCCGCACGATCACATCGGATCGGGGCCGTCAGTTTGTATCGGACCTTTGGAGCGAGTTATGGACGTTGCTTGGCGTTAAATTGAACACATCATGTGCCTATATGCCGCAACAAAATGGCTTGGTCGAGCGCGTGCATAGACAGCTTAAAGCATCACTAACTGCCGCCATTCAAGATCAGGTGAATTGGCCTGCTGCGCTCCCTGTCGTGCTTATGGGTATGCGTTCTTCATTGAAGCCGGATATTGGTGCGTCCCCCGCTGAACTTGCACTGGGAGAGAAAATGCGATTGCCAGGGCAATTTTTCACCGAAAATTCCAAGTTTCCGGCCAGCGAGACCGCTCGCCACTTGGTGCAGTCGTTCGCAAACTTGAGGCCTGTTCCAACTTGCTGGCACCGTCAACGTGACTCAGAGAAACCGTTTGTATCGCCCTCCCTGGAGACGGCGAGTCATGTCTTTGTGCGAGTTGATGGTCATCGTTCACCGCTAACACCTCCTTACCAGGGACCGTACGCCGTATTGCAGCGAAGCGACAAATCATTCACCATCGACAATCGCGGCAAGCCTGATGTGGTTGCAGTGGACAGGCTGAAGCCGGCACATCTAGAGCGAGTAGATCAGTCGGCCACAACCACCGCACCGACATCGACAGCGCCTCCGCGAGCGGGAGACGGCACTCCTCCTTCGTATCCTCGATCTCCTTCCGCTGAATCACGTCAAGTCGCTCCTAGGATAGTTTGGTCACGGCGTTCCAGACCAGTACGGCCACCACAGCGCTATATCGGAGCATAGCTCCTGAGGGGGGACTGTGGCCCCACTGTGATACAACTCTGGGTTGAAGACCACTGGCCAGTTCGACTGGTTGTGTTTGTGCGTGCGCAAGAGAGAGTCAGTGTACCAGTTGGTGCGTGTGTGGAAGTGTGCATGTATGTTTGTATGTATGTGTGTGTGTGTTACGTGTGTACTGTTCTTGTGTTACTTTATCGTCACTCATTCACTTGCTCGTGTCGTTTCATCGCAGTACATCGTGACAATTCAGCTGCGTGTTATTGCTGCTACAACATGTTTATCGCGCCTTTGCTGATTAGTGTGCTATATGAAATGCACGGTTTGTTTGTTGTTTGTTTGTGATCCTAAAAAAGTAACCTAATAGCCAATAAAAAAGTAACCTAAATTAACCTAACCTTCGTAAAAATATCCTCCTTCAAAAAAGGTCTATTTTTTGCAGTTATTAAGGAAGAAAATACACCAGTCCTTCTTGTTTATCCTCTTTCCGAGTTGGTACTATTCTACCACCCTCTCTCAGATCTGGTATCATTCTTATAACAAACCACCAAAAGTGACTCAATGTTATTTGGCCAACATCGCAAAAAGGAGCATAACCATCAAAATGGAATTTAAAGTGGAAAGCTAATATAAAAGTGAAATACACTAATTGCAAATGTAAATATTTTTAGTAATGGTCGCAATAATGCTCTTCCAATAATTCCTTCCGCCAACGCTTCCACAGTTGCTCAGCAAGGCCCTGACACTGGAACCATTTTCTTCGGTGATGAATGTCTCTGTCATAGAACACACCAGGGGGAAGTCCTGAATCGGCAGAGCGTACACCGAGCAGAAAGTGATTGGGCGTAATCGACTCGGGATCGCCAGCGTCACTCGACACATACGTCAATGGTCGAGAGTTGACCATAAACTCCACCTCAGCGAGGACTTCTGCAGGACATCGTCGGTACATCTCTGGTGGCCCAAGACGACCCTCAGAGCGCGCTTGACTGACCCGACTAACCGCTCCCAGACACCTCCCATATGGCTCGCGAACGGGGTGTTGAAGCGCCACTCGATTCCTTTCTTGATCATTTCTTCAGTTATCTGTTGCTGGTTCCACTGTATCGCTGTGCGCAGCTCTCTCTCTCCACCAACCAGGTTCGTGCCATTGTCGCTCGTTATCAGACTTGGTGCCCCCCGACGCGCAATGAGCCGCCGCAACGTCATGAGGAAACAGTCGGTCTCTAGGGATTACGAGACTTCGAGATGGAGAGCTCGTGTCGCCAAGCATGTAACGAGTAAAATATGCCTCTTCTCCACTTTTATGCCCTTGCGCACTTCCAACGGGCCAAAATAGTCCAATCCGACCGAAGAAAAAGGACGTGTCTGGTCGAAACGAGTATCCGGCAAGTCGGCCATGATCGGCTGCCGTGGTTTGCTTCTACAGTTGCGACAGAATACACAGCAGCGCAGTACCTTCTTTACCGTCGCTCTCAATTTCGGTGTCCAGAGACGATTGACGACGATTCGATTCGATCAAAATTTCCGAGACGCGATTGGCAACGAAGACTTTAAACCGACGCGTTTCGTTTCGGATATACTTGAGCACCGCTTCGCTGTCGGTCCAGAGTATACACCTTTCAGATCGGTAGGAAAGAGAATCCATTACAGCGCTCTTCAGCCTTACGCCCAGCACTGCTGCCTGCAGTTCCAATCTGACTATAGTTAAACCCTTCAACGGGGCCACACGTGTCCGTGCCATCAGTAGCGCAACGTGCGCGCCGCCCGCATATGCCGTCTTCACGTAAGCCACAGCGGCGAATGCCTTGCTGGATGCGTCTACAAAAATGTGGAGCTCTAAACTCAATGGGACTTCGCCCACTGGCTTCAAACAGCGTGGTACACTCAGCGCGGATAAGCGGGCGAGCCCATTCACCCACTCATCCCATACGCGTAGGTCGGTCTCGCTGAGCAGCTCATCCCACTCGTATTTCTGCGTCCACAAATGTTGCATGAAAGCTTTCGCTTGCAGGCAAAACGGTGCAACAATGCCCAACGGGTCGAATAATCGCGCCATCAACTGCAACGCACCCCGTTATGTCTTCGGGACTTCGCTGCTGGGTATATCGACGCTTAGCAAGTCTTCTGACGTATTCCACACACATTCCAATACTTTCTGGATTTTACCATGAACTTCTCGAGCATCATCTGGCAGCTCCTCGGTTTCCTCTCTTCGATTTGGTAACAAATGACTTGCTATGTCCTATACTGTAACACATGACTTGCTATGTCCTATACTGTAACACATTACTTGCTATGTCCTATACTGTGACACACGACTTGCTATGTCCTATACTGTAACACATTACTTGCTATGTCCTATACTGTAACACATTACTTGCTATGTCCTATACTGTGACACATTACTTGCTATGTCCTATACTGTAACACATTACTTGCTATGCCCTATACTTTGATGGCGGACGCCGTTATTACAGCCCAAAGCTCCATGATGAGAAAAGTGCTTGCAAAATTGCCGGTATCACATTTTCGCATGGTAAAAGACCAGGTCACAGCAAGTTCTCTCTCGACTGACTGCTTTCCCAAATCTGCAATCAGCTCAAGCTGCGTCTCCAGCTCACTTCAGCTGAGCTTCTGAGACGGCTGAAAAGCCGAATTGGAATGGCGCAAGTCTTCAGACTGGCATGAGGACATTGATGTTATTTCTTCCAAACGATGCGAGGCACGAGATAATCGTGGAGACATTCCCAGCACATCTGCTTCTTCCTCTCCAGCTGTGACTCCGCGAATGACGAATCTCTAGTACGTCTCTAGTAAATGTCTCTTCTCTAATAAATGTCTCTAGTACGTGCCGCACACCAGCCTCATGACGTCACCGAATGTCGCCGTGTTATCGGTATGATTAACTTTTCCACCGCTTCATGCCTCATCTGGCACTCGCTATTTGGCCTCTACACGCTGCAGTACATGACACCGCTCGCCAGTGGGGTTCCGAACAAATTGCAGCATTTGAACAAGCCAATTGCGCTCTTGCAGCAGCTTCCCGTCTCTATTATCATCAGACGAACGGGTCCACGCAACTGATGGCGAACACGTGAGACATCGCAGTCGGTGCGGTAGTACAGCCGTGTTAAAACGGAGTGTGGGTCCATTGACATGTAGCTCTCGTGTGTTTTATCCTGCGGGGACAAAATAATGTACAGGCGACTAAAAACTATTGGCTATGAAAATGTTTCGTCACCTGCTTGAGGGTCGCCCAGGCCTGCCTGTACTAACCGACCACACGCCGTCAATATACGCCTTTACTAGCAGCATCGAAAAATCGTCACGTGTGCAGCGGCACGTGACGCGATATATGTGGTTACATGTGGTTACATGTGTTTACCTGTGGTTATATGTGGTTACATGTGGTTACATGTGGTTACATGTGGTTACATGTGGTTACATGTGGTTACATGTGGTTACATGTGGTTACATGTGGTTACATGTGGTTACATGTGGTTACATGTGGTTACATGTGGTTACATGTGGTTACATGTGGTTACATGTGGTTACATGTGGTTACATGTGGTTACATGTGGTTACATGTGTGTTTACATGTGGTTACATGAAACCCTGCTCTTAATTGCTCTTAAACGCGTGTTCTAGTATTGTGGGCCTTATTTAGACCACGAGCTAAATTGAATAAATCACGATCAATAAAGTGACAGTATTTATTCACAATACGCACGTGCATTTACTAAAAACTTGACATACAATTTGCACCCCTTTAGCACATTATTATCATTATTATTGTTGAAATCATTAGCAAGGTGAAAATGCGAAGAACGTGGGAGAACAAATTTGCTAAAATGCATTTGTCAAATAGCCACAGTCCAGTTGTTGCTTTTCAAGGAAATGGTTGCCGAATTAAGGATAGCAAGTGTTACAAAACGTAGCACACATTCAATTTCTGATCGCCAAAACATCAGAAAATATCACGAAAACAGCGCCTTGATTGTATATGTCTCATTTTGCGCGTTTCTACTATATTTGCATGAGAGTATGCGTGCATATGTGTATGTATGAGTGGAGTATGCGTGTTTGTAATGTATTGGTGTGCGTGTGTGAGCAATTGCCTATTTTTGTATGCGTGTGTGCTGTTGTGCTCATTGCGAGTTGTGTTTGAGTGTATAGTTGGTGTTGGTGAGTTGTGTGTTAGCGTGTGGTTCTTGCGTGTACAGGCGTATTTTGTGAACAGTGTTGTAGTGCGACTTGTCATATTGGCTCCATCATTCTCATCCATATATCACAAACTATGTAAACATTTCTTGATCTTCAGATCCATATATCACAAACTATTTCGACATCGAATATTTGAAATTACCGACTTGGTTTCGAAATATGTGTTATTGTTACTGTTGTGTGTTCAACATTGTTGCTATTGTTGTCGTGTGTGTCAGTGTAGATATTGTTACTTGTTAGTGTTATTGTTGTTGATGCGCAACTACACAACATTCACATGACCGCGCATCTAAATGCTAACAAAATATTTTATGAATATGATTACAATTATTTTTATTAGCCTTAATTTTGCACATTTTCCCACAGGACTTGGAGAGAACGGTAAAAAATCCACTACTTCACCTACACATAAAACACACAAACACACATACAAACACGTACAATCCTTTACGACACGTATATTGTAGTGAGTGAAGGATGTCAGTAATATTACGCACCTGAATATTTTCTACAAGATACGCATACAAACGAGCAACACAGACACACACGAATAATTACTGAGCCAACGATCAACCACACATACTTTTATGAGCAGCCATACATACTCTTATGAGAAACCATACATACTCTTATGAACAACCATACATACACTTATGAGCAACCACACTTACTCTTATGAGCAACCATACATACTCTTATGAGCAACCATACATACTTTTATGAGCAACCATACATACTCTTATGAGAAACCATACATACTCTTATGAACAACCATACATACACTTATGAGCAACCACACTTACTCTTATGAGCAACCATACATACTCTTATGAGCAACCATACATACTTTTATGAGCAACCATACATACTCTTATGAGCAACCATACATACTCTTATGAGCAACCATACATACTATTATGAGTAGGGCTGTCAAAAAGTAACCTATCAATCAGTAAAAAGTAACTTTAATTTCAATAGAAAGTAACCTATAAAAGTAACCTAAAATAACCTATGAGTTTCAATGTTATTATTACTTTTGTATCGCTTTATCACATGTTTATCACGCCTTTGCTGATTAGTGTGCTATATGAAATGCACGGTTTGTTTGCTGTTTGTTTGTTTGTGATCCTAAAAAGAAACCTAATAGCCAATGAAAAAGTAACCTAAATTAACCTAACCTTCGTAAAATATCCTCCTTCAAAAAAGGTATATTCTTTGCAGTTATTAAGGAAGAAAATACACCTTCTAGTCCTTCTTGTTTATCCTCTTTCCGAGTTGGTACTATTTTACCAATCTCTCTCAGATCTGGTATCATTCTTATAACAAACTACCGAAAGTGACTCAATGTTATTTGGCCAACATCGCAAAATGGAGCATAACCATCAAAATGGAATTTAAAGTGGAAAGCTAATATAAAAGTGAAATACACTAATTGCAAATGTAAATATTTTTAGTAATGGTCGCAATAATGCTCTTTACATTGTTTCAATGGAACTTTTTATCAAATAGCACGTGCTACAGCTTGTATATTAGTGTGAGCGTAAACACGTGTGAATGTGTGAATGCCCCCGTCATCCCATATGTAGCACCCTGTGCCCACAGTCTTTTAAATGTCAAACGTGGAAAAATGGCGCTATCTCACGCTCTGAAAATCACGTGCTAATTCCTGTTCAAGTAAATGCGTACTGTCAAGTGCTACAGTGCAGTGTCTGGTATAGAGAGCTCACACATAGTACTATACCACGCTTCAAACATCTCACGACAACCTCCGGTTCGTAGACATTTCCTAAAATGGAATGACGCTATCCTTCGTACCCGAAGACGTCTAAATATCGAGTAGAACAGATATTAAGGTGAAGATCAATTGCTAAATCCTAACAGCAGAAATTTTAACATTTCTTGATCTTCAGATCCATATATCACAAACTATTCCGACATAGAATATTTGAAATTACCGACTTGGTTTCAAAATATGTGTTATTGTTACTGTTGTGTGTTCAACATTGTTGCTATTGTTGTCGTGTGTGTCAGTGTAGATATTGTTACTTGTTAGTGTTATTGTTGTTGATGCGCAACCACACAACATTCACATGACCGCGCACCTGAATGCTACCAAAATATTTTATGAATATGATTACAATGATTTATATTTGCCTTAATTTTGCACATTTTCCCACAGATCGTGTATCTGCAGTGGACGGTAATAAACCCACCTATATATATATATACACATGCACTGCACAAATCTTGATTAAAAATATTTATTGTCTGTCTAACAAGCCATGGCTTGACAGACTATATTGCCTCTGATGTTTTCGTTATTTTGTGTTACCTGTGTGATGTTGTTTTTTTGGCAATAAATGATACAATACAATACAATACATACAAACATGTACAATCCTTCACGACACGTATATTGTAGTGAGTGAAGGATGTCAGTGATATTACGCACCTGAATATTTTCTACAAGAAACGCATACAAACGAGCAACACAGACACACACGAATAATTACTGAGCGAACGAGCAACCATACATACTTTTATGAGCAACCGTACATACACTTATGAACAACCATACATACACTTATGAACAACCATACATACACTTATGAACAACCATACATACTCTTATGAGCAACCATACATACACTTATGAGCAACCATACATACTCTTATGAACAACCACACATACTCTTATGAGCAACCATACATACTCTTATGAGCAGCCATACATACACTTATGAGCAACCATACATACTCTTATGAACAACCACACATACTCTTATGAGCAAACATACATACTCTTATGAGCAACCATACATACTCTTATGAGCAACCATACATACTATTATGAGCAACCAAACATACTCTTATGAGCAACACATACATACCATAAAACCAGCCATACATTTGCTAATATTGTCGATTCTCGTCTCAACTCGTTTCGGCAGGAACTAATGACCGATTTCCGTAGCTCGCCTAGTCAAACTGTCACGGCTGCTACTCGTTCTCCCAACTCTCTAAAGTCCAACGCGGTTGTCCTCAAATCCAGAAATTCTGACACACCTACTTCTGAAGAACTTGTGGCTCCAGCTCTACAGAATATTCCGGTCTCTGGTTCCCGCCCATCTGCCAACGGTAGCTTAGTGCTGCGTTGTGACTCGCCACGCTCGGCGGAGAACGCTGCAGATTGTGTTCGTGCGGCATTCGCCGATGTGGAGGTACACATCCCTCCTCTGAGGCATATTCGCCTAAAGATCACGATCGCTAACATCCCGAGCGACATGACTCCGGAAAGCCTGCTCTCGTCTATTCGCATAAACAATTATTCACTGACTGACCCTCCCCCGTCAGATCTACAGGTTCTATTTTTCACCTAAAGATTAGCTGAAGAATGGCGCTACTCATGCTGTTCTATCTGTGTCATTCTCGGCTCGCTCAATCATCAAGAATTGTTCAGACCGCTTATTTATTGGTCTGTGCTGCTGTGCGGTGTACAATAGGTACTGGGTTTTACGCTGCTCCCGTTGCTCGGGGCTCGGCCATAAAGCCGATAAATCTAGTCAACCCACCAAGCGCGGCTTCTGTGCCAGTTCCCATGCATCCAAAACATGTGACCGTTCTGGACCAGCCAAATGCACAAGCTGGGTACGCTCAGGGCGAATCCACTGTCACTAATCCTACGACTCATCCTGTCCTTCTCTCTTAGCTGTCCGTAATTCTCTTCGTATACGCACCATCTCCTGCGACTCTCCTACTCAAATTTCCTCTCCTACTGCCGTACCAGATAACCCTGATTCACATTCGTGTATCTCGGCCTGACTACCTTCGCTCCCTCTTGCCTCGCTCATCCGTTCCTCCTCTCACACTAGCTATTTAACTCTTGGTTATCTAAATACCAGGTCATGTCGGTAAAAGACTCCTATACTCTCACACCATATTTCCTCTCATAATCTTTCTTTATTCTTCCTCGTTGAGACCTGGTTACTTGATTCTGATGTTGCGTCATTTACTGCCCATCTCTCTGATGATTTTAACTTTATTCACTCATCCCGCTCAAACACCAAAGCTTCCGGTGGTGTTGTTGGATGTATATTTAATGAATCCATAGTCTTATCTACTATAGCCCACTTTTGTCCCCCATGTTTATGCTTTGAGTATCTCGCTCTTTCTCTCAATATTCCAGCCTGCTCGAAATTTTGCTTTGTTGTAATATATCGCCACAATCATCCGGGAACTACGTCATAATTTTTTACCGAATTTCCTGTGTTACTTGATGTGCTTCTCGCGTCCTTCTCCAGTCGTTTTCTTATAGTTGGAGATTTTTATTTCTGGGTCGATCAACCTTCCCGAAATCCTTATTGCTCTCAATTCCTGTCTATGGTCCAAACTTACGGTCTATACTCGCCTGTTACCTCACCGACTCACATCTCCGGTCACACCCTTGATCTTGTTCTATTTCCATCTCCAGTTCTAACATCCGACCTAACCCCCCCGGATGTTCTTGTATTCCCCTAGATACCATTACTCCTGACCACAGTCTCCTCACTTTCAATCTTCCCTTTCCCAAACCACGTATTTTTCCCCCCAGATCCTACAGAAATTACAAAAATGTTGACCCTCGCCTCTTCTCAAGTTTATTCTCTCACATGCTTCCCTCAACTCAATTTCATTCACTTCCCCCTACCCAATTTTACTCTTCTTTTCAAGGTTATGTCTTCTATCAGTGAAACCATATTTCCACTATGTTCATCCTCCAATCTCTCCAATCTTAATCCTTTGTTCAATCGCGAACTAATCTCTCTTAAACGCGCCCAACGCTAACACGAGCGTGTGTGGAAACATTGTTGCACTACTGCTACGTGGTTATCATTATGCTCATCTCAATCTTTGTATATATCTGCTTTAAAATCTGCTAAACAATCCTACTACCAATCTAAATTATCCTCACTCTCTCGCTGTCCTAAATCTCTGTGGTCCTCGCTTAATCCATTGAGTGGCCTGCAAAACCCTAACCTTTCGTCTTCTCTCTCTGCCTCCGACCTTGCTGTATTTTCTTCCAATAAAATCCAAATTGTAATTTCTAACATTTCTTCTCCTAACTCCCTCTTGACTCACACCGAATCCCACGATAATTTGACTCACTTTTCACATCTAGAGCTTCCTGACATCATCACTATCATTTCTACAACAAACATTTCGCTTTCCCTTGCTGACCGCACAAATTTTAGTGCCCTATCAGACTCTATTTTGCTCCTGGTTCCCCTTCTATTGCATTTAATCAATAGCTCTTTCCTTCATGGTGTATTTTATCCTGAGAAGCATGCAGTCATATTTCCGATACTCAAAAAACCTTCACTCGATCCCTCGCTATGTAGCAGTTACCATCCCATTTGTAACAGTTTTGTCTTCAGCGATGATAATTCTAGTGAAGCAGGCCTCTTAACGTTGTGCGACGCGATAACGCTTGATGTCCCGATTCCAAACAGTAGTTTTGTTGAAACAATGTATTTCGTCGTGATATTGAAGGTTGAAGTTCTTAACTCTATCGTCCTAACGTTATATTCAGTGTTCTATCCTATCTGTTCTGCCTGTATCTGCTAGTCTGTCTCTCCTGTCTGTCTTCCTATCTGATCTCTTGTTCTCCCCTTCCTATATCCATACTGCCGCTGCTCTTCTATTCCTATCTCCTCCCGCTGCCGCTGCTCTTCTATTCCTATATCCATCCTCTCTATCCCATATCTCGACTGCCGCTTCTATCTATCTATCCCATGGTGAAAACACTGTGCTTATATAGTGCTAGCTAGCGCCGCCTACTTCATTCTGCAGCTCCAAGTTGTGCACGACCTCATTAGTTACGAACCACAAGGTCACCACAATGCAACACGCCCGGCACACGCACATAGCTTTACACACTGGTGTGGGTGATATATGCGTGTTCCCGTGCTTCTCTGGTTTTCTCTTAATGTCTTACAGTGTATGTGTGTGTGTCTAGGTGTGTGCAACCAATGCTGTGTTCTGTATTGTAACCCACTGTGTTGACAGTGATGCATGTGTTTACGCTTCACTTCCTGTCCTAACTTCTATCCTATGTCACTTTCAATGCACAACATACAATACACAATGCACAAAACAAACAACGATTACTAAATAAAGATATAAAAATACAAGTTATATACAACACCGCATGAAATATAAGCATTGTTACACCACAACTGCAAGGTCAATCGAGCGAATGTGAGACACTAGAGCTTATACACGGCCATTATATTGTGTGGTCAGAAGTGGGTTTTCATTGAAGACGTGTGATGATCTTCAATTGACGAGTATTTGTACAATTGAGCCCCGCGATTGTTGTTTATTTGCACGCGTTCCGATGAGTACTTGGCTTCTTGGTACCTCGTACATGGTGGATGATTTCGGCTGATGTTGTTCACAGATGTCATCGCACAGATATACGTAATCAGGATACTGTTGTCATCTTTTGTCACTTCGGAGTTTGACTTGATCGGTGTCACGCTTGAATGCTCATGGTAGTTATTTGTTCACATTGTAGAGCACCATGTACATCTTCTAATGTCACTCGCCAACGGTAATGAGCAACTTTACTGTGTCGATCGTTGATGTTTTTATAGTTCTGGACAATCGGTCGATTTTTGCTTGCTGTTCAGTGTCGTGTATCAGCGTGGTATCAAGAAAAGTAAAAGGATTCCGTGGGATTAATAAGATTAGTTCGGAATAGGAACAGTATTCGCAGAGCTATGTATTATTTTTCACATAAATCTTGTTTCGTAATTCTTCTCTCTATTTCCTCTTCTGTATTTTACCGTAATTTTATTCTCTCGCCGTTGTATCATTCTCATTCAATTATCTAGTGGTGTCTTGTCTACAGTTTAGTAATGTCTTATACACGGACGTTTCAAGGCCTTCATAGTAGCGGTTCATACTTTCAGTCATCTAGTCATATAGTCATCAGTCACCTAGTGGCATATCATGCCCTCACGTTCCAATGCACCAATCTATGCATGTGGATACATACTCTCCTTGTATGCTTCGTTATATCTGTCCTTTTTACCAGATATATCATTCAATATCTCCTGTCCGTTAAGTTGCATATCAAATGCCCCAACTTAACTTCGGTATTTTCGCGGCCATATGCGAAAACCATTTACTTCGTTCTGCCTTCATTTCTGTTCTCACCAGTGTGTGAGAATTACGGCATATACCTTCACCTCCTCTTCCGATCAATTCGTCAGTCTATCAGTCAGTCCGTTTGTTATGCTGGTAGTCTTCCCCGCTAAGGCTTGTTTTACGTTTCCGGTCAAAACTTCACTATATTTTCTGTTTTGTTTGCTTTGGCTCGTCATTAATGCAATTGTGATTACTTCGATTCGTTTACTCGACGTACATTTCGCTGCTTATTAGCTTCGACTATATTTACTCCTACATGATATGTTTGAGGTCTTGTTAGTCGTTCTGATAATGACGTACTATCCACATCTTCCTTGTCTTATTGATTACCATCGTCTTCTTGGGGTACATTTTGTCTAATGATCGATTTCTTGTTGCTATATACGATCATTATACTGTTTATATTCATGGCGTAGACGTGCAGATAATCTGGAATTAATGTATCGTTCCTTGTAATCGTAGACATTTAGTTTTACTCTAAATATGGCTCTGATTTTTTATTTAAGGAAAAAGGAAATGCAAAACTTAATAGGAAAGCAGTGATTAACCACGTACCTTACAAACAATATTGAAGCACCAATGATAATGAATGCTTTGCTGATGTTTTTCTTGAGCCCAGATGTAACAGGTCCAGAAGTTACAGAAGCAGATATAACACATTTCGCGCACTGTTGAAGATGTCTGTTTTCTTTTCAAAATTATCTTCTTCCTTGGATCCGGGTCACGGCACCAAATGTAACAGTTTTGTCTTCAGCGATGATAATTCTAGTGAAGCAGGCCTCTTAACGTTGTGCGACGCGATAACGCTTGATGTCCCGATTCCAAACAGTAGTTTTGTTGAAACAATGTATTTCGTCGTGATATTGAAAGTTGCAGTTCTTAACTCTATCGTCCTAACGTTATATTCAGTGTTCTATCCTATCTGTTCTGCCTGTATCTGCTAGTCTGTCTCTCTTGTCTGTCTTCCTATCTGTTCTCTTGTTCTCCCCTTCCTATATCCATACTGCCGCTGCTATTCTATTCCTATCTCCTCCCGCTGCCGCTGCTCTTCTATTCCTATATCCATCCTCTCTATCCCATATCTCGACTGCCGCTTCTATCTATCTATCCCATGGTGAAAACACTGTGTTTATATAGTGCTAGCTAGCGCCGCCTACTTCATTCTGCAGCTCCAAGTTGTGCACGACCTCATTAGTTACGAACCACAAGGTCACCACAATGCAACACGCCTGGCACACGCACATAGCTTTACACACTGGTGTGGGTGATATATGCGTGTTCCCGTGCTTCTCTGGTTTTCTCTTAATGTCTTACAGTGTATGTGTGTGTGTCTAGGTGTGTGCAACCAATGCTGTGTTCTGTATTGTAACCCACTGTGTTGACAGTGATGCATGTGTTTACGCTTCACTTCCTGTCCTAACTTCTATCCTATGTCACTTTCAATGCACAACATACAATACACAATGCACAAAACAAACAACGATTACTAAATAAAGATATAAAAATACAAGTTATATACAACACCGCATGAAATATAAACATTGTTACACCATTTCTCTACTCAACTTTCCCTCCAAACTCCTCGAGTCTGATATTCATTCTCAACTTGCACCATCCATCAAAAAATATATTGACCCCTTCCAATCGGCTTTCAAGTCTGCTCACTATACTGAATCTGTCCTAACCTCTATTACTACTACTGTTTTATCTCATTTCTCATTCGGAAAATCTACTTTGTTTATCCTCCTTGATCTGTCAGCAGCCTTTGACTTAGTTGACCACTCAATTTTAATCAGATATCTCTCCTTTCTTGGTGTGTCCTATTTAGCGCTCCCTCTGCTACATTCTTATCTTACTGATCGTTCCTACTCGGTGCATTTCAATTCCACTACTTCTAAGCGAATTCCTCTACTTTCCGGTGTGCACCAAGTTTCTATTCTAGCCCCACTTCTATTCAATCTCTTCATGTCTTCTCTATGTCCTATTCTCCACCGCTATTCTCTCCAGTTCCACGTCTACGCAGGCGATATACAAATAATTATTCATCTTCCTCTCCCCTTGTGTTATGACCAATTTATTTTCACCAATATACACCGCACATACATATGCAGCACGGAATATGTGAACCATATATCGTTCCAGCCATACGATGTTAATCCTTTCTTTCTACAATCTGTATATTAATTTCCCTTCAAACGTTGAAAATCAGATAGGATGACGATACGTATAAGCTGACGATATGACAAGGTAAGTATAAGATAAGATAAGATAAGTTACAATATCTCTTTGCAATCCACGCCCTTTCAATCCATCACCAAAACAATCCAAATACTGAAAAAAACCTTTGTCCTTCGAGCGCAGCAAGTGACAAAGAATGACGGATTGAACTAATACAAGTCGAATATTGCATCGCGTTCACAACATCCTCCCCCCTCAGTTTCGAGAACGTCGAAACTATACACGACAAACAACGCACAAGGCCACAAATCTTATGTCCCATACGACACCCCACCACCTAACAACGGGAATCGAACATCTACCCAACACGGATTAACATAGATACAAGACAATATATATATATATATATATATATATATATATATATATATATATACACTATACATTAATTAACACTCGGTAATGAGTCGATGGGCGCATTCTCCAGAACGCACAGCCTGTTGACCGGTCTTCTGTAGGACCCCCGTGCCGTACGGATCTCGACAGTCCGGACTACACCATCCAGACCCGGGAACACCTGTTGGACTACCGCCAGAGGCCAACGTGCACGCGGAACATCCCGATCGGCCAGCAGCACCACGTCCCCGACCTGCAGATTTTCTTCGGACTTCTGCCACTTGGTGCGCCTCGCCAGGGTCGGCAGATATTCCTTCCGCCAACGCTTCCACAGTTGCTCAGCAAGGCCCTGACACTGGAACCATTTTCTTCGGTGATGAATGTCTCTGTCATAGAACACACCAGGGGGAAGTCCTGAATCGGCAGAGCGTACACCGAGCAGAAAGTGATTGGGCGTAATCGACTCGGGATCGCCAGCGTCACTCGACACATACGTCAATGGTCGAGAGTTGACCATAAACTCCACCTCAGCGAGGACTTCTGCAGGACATCGTCGGTACATCTCTGGTGGCCCAAGACGACCCTCAGAGCGCGCTTGACTGACCCGACTAACCGCTCCCAGACGCCTCCCATATGGCTCGCGAACGGGGTGTTGAAGCGCCACTCGATTCCTTTCTTGATCATTTCTTCAGTTATCTGTTGCTGGTTCCACTGTATCGCTGTGCGCAGCTCTCTCTCTCCACCAACCAGGTTCGTGCCATTGTCGCTCGTTATCAGACTTGGTGCCCCCCGACGCGCAATGAGCCGCCGCAACGTCATGAGGAAACAGTCGGTCTCTAGGGAGTACGAGACTTCGAGATGGAGAGCTCGTGTCGCCAAGCATGTAACTAGTAAAATATACCTCTTCTCCACTTTTCTGCCCTTGCGCACTTCCAACGGGCCAAAATAGTCCAATCCGACCGAAGAAAAAGGACGTGTCTGGTCGAAACGAGTATCCGGCAAGTCGGCCATGATCGGCTGCCGTGGTTTGCTTCTATGGTTGCGACAGAATACACAGCAGCGCAGTACCTTCTTTACCGTCGCTCTCAATTTCGGTGTCCAGTAGTCTTCTCTGAACCGATTCAGAGTATGACTGACACCAGAATGCATCACTTGATGGTGGGCATGAGTCACCAACAGACGCATAAGATCGCTCTCGTTTGCCAAAATAATCGGATTGCGACACATCACAGCTAGTGGTGCTCTGCTAAGGCGCCCTCGCAACCGCAGAATCTCGTACTTGTCCTTGAAAGTCTTCGACATCTCAATACGCTTGCTGTGTTTTTCTTGATCCTTCTTGATTACCCGGTTGACTGCTTCCTCCACTTCTGGAAGAGAAAGCGGACCGCTCGTGATAGACACTATCCGTTTGGCACTCGCGCGCAGATTATTCACGAAATAAAGGCACCAACCCATTACACGACGGTAGCTATTCCAGCTGGAGAAGCGGGTAGGGTCCACCAGATGTGCATTGGCTCTTGTTGACGTTTGGACGCACTGGACGACCATTTCTCTTTTGAGCTCGGGGTCGTGCGTGTCAAGCTCGTCCACTGACTTCCGTACACTGTAATCTTGTTTTTCTTTCAGGAAAGCGGGTCTGTGCCACCACACGTCTGACTGCTCCAGTTCCTTCGTGCCTGCACCCCTCGAAGCCAAATCAGCAGGGTTCAACTTGCCCGCCACCTGCCTCCACTGATCTGGATTTGACGAGTCCAAAATTTCCGAGACGCGATTGGCAACGAAGACTTTAAACCGACGCGTTTCGTTTCGGATATACTTGAGCACCGCTTCGCTGTCGGTCCAGAGTATACACCTTTCAAATCGGTAGGAAAGAGAATCCATTACAGCGCTCTTCAGCCTTACGCCCAGCACTGCTGCCTGCAGTTCCAATCTGACTATAGTTAAACCCTTCAACGGGGCCACACGTGTCCGTGCCATCAGTAGCGCAACGTGCGCGCCGCCCGCATATGCCGTCTTCACGTAAGCCACAGCGGCGAATGCCTTGCTGGATGCGTCTACAAAAATGTGGAGCTCTAAACTCAATGGGACTTCGCCCACTGGCTTTAAACAGCGTGGTACACTCAGCGCGGATAAGCGGGAGAGCCCATTCACCCACTCATCCCATACGCGTAGGTCGGTCTCGCTGAGCAGCTCATCCCACTCGTATTTCTGCGTCCACAAATGTTGCATGAAAGCTTTCGCTTGCAGGCAAAACGGTGCAACAATGCCCAACGGGTCGAATATTCGCGCCATCAACTGCAACGCACCCCGTTTTGTCTTCGGGACTTCGCTGCTGGGTATCTCGACGCTTAGCAAGTCTTCTGACGTATTCCACACACATCCCAATACTTTCTGGATTTTACCATGAACTTCTCGAAAATCCTCTGGCAGCTCCTCGGTTACCTCTCTTCGATTTGAATTCCATTTCCGCAAGACAAGCCCTCCTCTTGCTGCTACTGACGTCACGACTCTCCTCGACTTGATTGCCTCTTCCGTTGTTGCTTCGGAGCGCAGAAAATCGTCGGCATAGAAGTTGTTCGTAATGGCCGCTGTTGTCGATTGTTCGTCGGCCTGCGCACAATCCTCGGCTATTCTATGGAGGACATAATTAGCGATCGCCGGACTACACTTGGCTCCAAAAATTAAGACTTTCATTTGGTACTTCTCGTTGTTAAGACTGCTTCTTCGGTGCTATAGATAGTTCATGGCCGGTTGATCTTCCGACCGAACCGAGATCTGCAAAAACATTTTCTCCACGTCTGCTGCCATACCAACGTACTCCTCCCGGAAGCGCAGCAATACCTCATTTAGACTCTGGAACATCTGGAACTCATTGGAACTCTGGACATCAAGTCTGGTCCGGTGAGCAGTTCTGAATTGAGGGACGTCTTCATATATGAAGCTGACGCATCAAACACGATGCGAAGTTTATTCTAAGTCGGATTCACGACGGCGTGGTGCGGCAGGTACCACCGCTTTGCACATTTCTCCTCATCGGCGTCGATCTTTCGAGCGTACCCGTTCTCCATATAGGCTTCTATCGCCTCTTGATATGCCGCACGTCGCTCGGGATTCCGTTCCAAGTTCCTTTCAAGGCTTTGCAGGCGTCTCTCCGCCATGCGGTAGTTGTCTGGAAAAGAGACTGTGTCTTGCTTCCATAGCAGTCCCGCTTCATATCGGCTGCCGTTTCGACGCGTTGTAGTCTGCAATGTCTTCAAAGCTTTCTCATCCTCGCGTGAAGTCGGCCGCTTCATCTCACCTGTAGTCCCAAATGAGTCGGTGCACCACCATTCCCGGAGTTGCTCGGACATATCGTCGTCGCTTCCGCCCAACACGACGTGCATGACTGTACGTTCAGAGTCGGCTACCAGCTGAGAGACTGCCCCAGATAGTGCCCAGCCGAATGCGGTGCGTATCGCTACAGGCTGTCCAGGCTTGCCTACACGGACTTCGCGTTGCAGTAGAGCCTGTGTGACTGGCGCTCCGATGAGTATTTCTACTGACTTTCCCGCGTAATTCGGAAGTTCGATGCCTCTCAGATGTCGCCACGTTTTCACGCATTTACGCGAAATCACGGGTGTTCTTACGTGGATATTGCTCACAGAAAAAACCTCAGAGATTACTATAGGTGGTGCTCCTTCCTCACATGCCGCCAAGGGAGTCAATGTAAGTTGTACTTTCTGAGTGCTTTGCTGTGCCCCAAGCATATCTACCGTCTGCAGAGCCAGGGATTGCATCTCACCTCGGATGCCCAGCTCCACCAGAAGTCTGTCGCTGCAGAGCGATGTGTCGGCGCCCATGTCCAAAATTGCCAGTGTATCACGGTGTTCACCATTCTCACCATGCACTCTCACTGGCACAACCTGCAACAAAACACGGCTTGTGTTTTCTCTAGAGTTTGTCAAAGCCACAAACCGGCTGCTACTTGCAGGGGTAGGTCGCTCTGACTGCATCTGATCGCCTTCCAGTTGCGGCTTGGTGAGATGTTCTGTCGTCTGGCTGGCTACCTTCGTTTGCTGACCATGTAGGAGTTTGTTGTGCTTCAACGCACAACCATTGATTCCACATTTTCTTGAAAACCAACAATGTTTCATACGATGACCTTTCCTCAGACAACTGATACAGCACTTATTGTCAGCAACAAATTTCATTCTTTCTGAAACATTCAGGGACTTGAACTTCTCGCAATTGTACAGGCTATGTGAGTTAGGTGAAAATGAAAATGTAGTCAAAATAAAATGAAAATAAAATAAAAGAAAATGTCAAGGTGAAAATGCGAAGAACGTGGGAGAACAAATTTGCTAAAATGCATTTGTCAAATAGCCACAGTCCAGTTGTTGCTTTTCAAGGAAATTGTTGCCGAATTAAGGATAGCAAGTGTTACAAAACGTAGCACACATTCAATATCTGATCGCCAAAACATCAGAAAATATCACGAAAACAGCGCCTTGATTGTATATGTCTCATTTTGCGCGTTTCTACTATATTTGCATGAGAGTATGCGTGCATATGTGTATGTATGAGTGGAGTATGCGTGTTTGTTATGTATTTATGTGCGTGTGTGAGCAATTGGCTATTTTTGTATGCGTGTGTGCTGTTGTGCTCATTGCGAGTTGTGTTTGAGTGTGTAGTTGGTGTTGGTGAGTTGTGTGTTAGCGTGTGGTTCTTGCGTGTACAGGCGTATTTTGTGAACAGTGTTGTAGTGCGACTTGTCATATTGGCTCCATCATTCTCATCCATATATCACAAACTATTTCGACATAGAATATTTGAAATTACCGACTTGGTTTCAAAATATGTGTTATTGTTAATGTTGGGTGCTCAGCATTGTTGCTATTGTTGTCGTGTGTGTCAGTGTAGATATTGTTACTTGTTAGTGTTATTGTTGTTGATGCGCAACTGCATAACATTCACATGACCGCACATCTGAATGCTACCAAAATATTTTATGAATATGATTACAATTATTTTTATTTGCCTTAATTTTGCACATTTTCCCACAGAACCTGGAGTGAACGGTAATAAATCCACTACTTCACCTACACATAAACACACACACACACACACATACAGACACGTACAATCCTTTACGACACGCATATTAAAGTAAGTGAGGGATGTCAGTAATATTACGCACCTGAATATTTTCTACAAGATACGCATACAAACGAGCAACACAGACACACACGAATAATTACTGAGCCAACGAGCAACCATACATACTCTTATGAGCAACCATACATACTCTTATGAGCAACCAAACTTACTCTTATGAGCAACCATACATACACTTATGAGCAACCACACTTACTCTTAGACGATGACGAATACGTGAAGAGAATAAATGCTTGCATTATAGAGACAATTAATATGTACAACACACAAAAAAGAGTGTTAGAATTGAAGCAGCTGGACGTGGACAACTTGAGAGTTAACATTAGTATGGAGCTGCTGTATGAAACCTTACTGCTAATGATTCGCGGGGAAACAATCAGTTACAGCTCTCACAGAAAAAGAATCCTGAAACTAGAGTTGGCCAAACTGGAAGATGATATAAATGATCAACAGGCAAAATTCAACGTTTCAAAAAGTCCCCAGGATTTTGCTCGAGTAGAAGAGGCAAAACAAAGACTGGAGCTGAAACGTGAAAAAATTGTACAGGGGCTTTTAATCAGATCAAAGTGTAACTGGCATGAACAAGGTGAAAAAAGCACAAAGTATTTTTTAACATTAGAAAAAAGAAACGCCATCAGAAAGTCAATAACATATTTGCATCACGATGGGGAAAAAGTAAGTGAACAAGCTTTAATATTGAAATTGATGGGCGACAAAATAAAGTTAACATACAAAGCAGCGGCGACAACACCAATAGATCCACGAGATATGCAAGCTTTACGAAAGATCACAAGGGAGCAAGCAGTTCGCTTAGAACAACAAATTACGCTCGAAGAACTCAAAGCCACAATGTCAAAAATGAAAAGCGGTAAATCACCAGGACCAAATGGTTTTACGATAAGTTTCTTCAAAAAATTCTGGGACCCAATCGGCCATATCTTACTTAAAGCGTTCAAAGAAACACAGTTAAGAGGTGAATTAATACGATCACATAATGAGGCATCAATAACCATGATTCCTAAGAGTGGTACCACGGGCCACCAGATTAAAGATTGGCGTCCAATATCCTTATTGAACGTAGACTTCAAGATTTTATCAAGGACGATTGCCGAAAGGATCAAACAAGTAATTCCAGGGTTGATCAGTCAAACACAAACTGCATATATCCGAGGGAGAAACATCGCTGAAAACTCCAGATTGGTATTTGACCTCATCCACCATTGTCACAAATACCAAATTGCGGCCGTAATCCTGGCAGCGGATTTCCAATCGGCATTTGATACAGTATCGTGGACGTATATGGAAAATATTCTAGAAGCACATAACTTTGGGCCTTTGTTTAGAAGTCTTATCAATTTGTTATATTTCAACAAGCGAAATTATTCCAGGATAGGCATGAACGGATATATAGGTGAAAAAATATTCCTAGAACGCGGAATTAGACAAGGTGATCCTATATCTGGCTATTTGTTCAACCTCGCAGTAGAATTAATTGCTGTCAGGCTTGCAAAAGCTAGTGACGTCCGAGGAATCCAAATACACGATCAAGTTGAGATAAAAATATCACAATATGCTGACGATACTGTTCTATTTCTCGAAGGTGACGCCCAAAATATTGAAAATGCAACCAACGAACTGGTGAAATTTGCAGAGATGTCTGGACTCAAACTGAATCAAGCAAAAACCAAGCTGCTTGCCCTTGGTGGTTATGCTCCAGTTACCCCAGCCGTAAGCAACAATTGGGTAGAAGAGCTGAAAATACTAGGAATACACTACACCGCGGACAATACGAGAATAAGAGAAAACTACACGAGAGTCATGAAAAGTGCAGAGTTAGAGCTGGCGCTGTGGTGCAAGAGAAATTTGACGCCAATAGGAAGAATAACGATAATAAAAGCACTTATCATATCCAAATTTGTGCATTTGCTCAATTCCATTCCAAGTTTAAGCAAGAATCAACTGAAAAATTTGTCAAGTATTCTGTTCAAATTTGTATGGAACAATAAGACAGATAAAATTAAGCGTAAACAACTTATTCAGAACTACAGCGAAGACGGATTATGTATGATCGACATCGTAGCTTTCATGCGCAGCATAAAGGCTCGATGGATAAGTAAACTGGCGAACGAAACAGACGGACTCTGGACTAGCTTAGCTAGGCTAAGCATTCCAGACGTCGGCGATTTAGTGAATTACGGAACACAAAAATTGAAAAAAATTGAAAGCAAAATAACAAACGAGTTTTGGAAGGACGTTATAATAGCCTGGCGATATTTTATCGAAAACTCCAATCAGGAAGACAGCACCATCATCTGTGAAAGTTTATGGTACTCCGATTATACGAAATATATAAGCAGTAAAATTCACAAATGGGATAACGCAGGAATTCGCTTTATAGGCGATATAATAAACACAGAAGAAGCAAGAGTTTTAACGCTTGAGGAAATGCAGAATAAATTCAATATAAAAATTGATTCTCTCAATTACACTGGCCTTCTAAAAGGAATTGATAAAATAGAATCTGTACTGCAGCATTCGAGTCATTACATTCAACCCAACATTCCCTATCGAGGGTGGATGATAAGAAATACGACAAAATTCAATCGATTTGCATATAAAAACATGATTTCATATAAAACGAATAATTCACAAGTGGAATTGGGGAGAACGAAAAGAAAATGGATAGAAGATATTGGCCACTACAGAGCAGGAAGTATAAACACCATTAAATCAGTGACAAATTCCACACACTTGCAATACTTCAACTACAAAATCACTCAAAGAATCATCCACACAAACAAAACCGCATATTTGATCGGCATGACAAAATCACACACATGCACGTTCTGCAAAACACACACAGAAACGATATTGCACCTTTTCTGGAGCTGCCACGTTACAAGAAAATTTATACAAGAAATGAACACACACGTATTGGAGCCACTAGGTTTCCAAGTGAAAAACGAGAAAAATTGGTTTTTCCCGGTTGAAAGGAACTTAGAAACATTGATAATTA
Organism: Sacculina carcini; assembly: GCA_916048095.2. NCBI lineage: Eukaryota > Metazoa > Arthropoda > Thecostraca > Sacculinidae > Sacculina > Sacculina carcini. The sequence goes on from OU696595.1 coordinate 1,300,245, forward strand.
CTGTCGCGAAAAGATGCATTTATACTTCACGTTATATCGACGCGAAGCCGCATATAAAAGCACTAATAGTGTCAATTATGAACGAATACGAAATAGGTCAGACATGCCGCAAACAACTACCCGATAGAGCCAAGCATGAAATGTGGAGGATATGGGAGCAGAAACAGAACGAGATAACGTGTCACTTCAATATGTCGTAATAGTGGTGAGTCATGAAATACGAGCGGCAGAGTGACAAGCTTTGACGCGACGGACTCGCGTATATGATGATCTGTTCACTTGGATGATACCTGTAACGTCCGCACATCGGTATATGTGCAGTTGATGTTAAAGAATTCGGCGCATTCTGTGGAATAGTGGGCGCGCTCAATGGATCATTTGACACAATTTCTGGAGAATTTGTTGAATTGTCGTTCATTGTATAGCTTGTACCGTACCGCTCATTGTATAACTACAACGCAAACATTAGACACTATACGGGCAAACGTAATGCCGTCCACTAGTGTGATTCACTGAAATGTTCCCGATGCGAGTAGTTTGTGCTGGTGCCTCGATTGAGTTGTTTTGCGTTTCAATGTTTCAGCCAAAATGTACAGTGGTTGTTAAATTTACGGGCGCTAACTGAATTGATAGGTGTGTGTGTGCATGTAAAGGCAAAACGTATCTATTTATATCTATCTGTCTGTATTTATTATATGTGCGTGGTGATTGTCAATACACTTCAATTTGAAAAAAAAAAAAAAAAAAAAAAAGTAATCTAAAAATATAAAAATTAACCTCATTTTCAGGAAAAAGTTACCTGAAAAAGTAACCTAAAAGTATTCATGTGCTCCTTCGAAAAATTCAAAATTCATTCAATAAATGCATTAAATATTCACAATTAAATGCATTCAATATTCACAATGGGGGCCCCAAGTGTTGCCTTCGGGGAGGGTGCTTAATTCCTCGCAACGGCTCTGCCCTTTAGCACATTATTATCATTATTATTGTTAATTATCTGGTTTCCGCTCTGCTCACTCTACTGAATCTGTACTTATTTCCTTGTGTATTGATACCCTTTCACACTTCTCCTACCGTCAATCTGTCCTCTTGGTATTACTTGATCTGTCCTCGGCTTTTGATCTTGTTAGTCACCCTATTATTATTCGTGTTTGGGTCTATCTTCTTCCGCCTTTTCTCTTCTGAAATCTTACCTCACTGATCGTACTTACTCAGTTGACTTCAATTCCTCTACCTCTGCTCACTTCCCTCTTCGATCTGGTGTTCCCCAAGGTTCCGTCCTTGTCCCACTAATATTTAATCTTTATATGTCTTCTCTTTGCCCTGTTCTTCGAAAACATTCCATTACTTTCAAAATCTATGCCGATGACATCCAATTCCTCATTCCTGTCACTCCTGATACTCCCTCCTTTCTCTCTGATATACTTTCTGAAATTTCCTCATGGGCCGCCTCTCGGCAGTTGTACTTGAATACTTCTAAGTCTGAGTTCATCGTTCTCCATCCACCTCGTATTTCACCTCCACTTCTCCCATTTCCTATCTCAACTGCTGTTCGCAATCTCGGCTCTATCTTTGTCTCTTCGCTCTCCTGCTTTGACAATATCGTTTCTGTCGCCCGCACTTGTCGTCTTATTCTGCGCTTTCTCTACCCTATACGTCCCTATCTTGATAAAAATTCCGCCATCACTCTTGTTCATACTCTCATTTTCCCCAGGTTAGACTACTGCAACTCGCTTTACTTTAGTGCTCCTCGTTCTCATCTCTTAATCCTTCAGCGTGTGATCAACCAATCTTGTCGATTTGTCTTTCATCCTACCTTTTCTCGCCACACGTCTCACCTACTTTTTCAACTCCACTGGCTTCCTATCATCCCACGAATTCATTTTCGCCTTTGCTGTCTCATTTACAAGCTTCTGCATGATCCTCACCAACCTTCTTATCTTGTTAATCTTTTGTCTCCCACTGACTCACACTCCTCTCGTCGCCCTCTTCCTCTCGCTTGTCCTCGTGCATCTAATGAATCTTCCTGGTCCTCTATATCGTTCTTTTTTTACGCCCATCGCTTGTATAATTCTCTTCCCTCTCATATCACCCGCGCCTCTTCATTTCGGTCATTCCGCCATCGGCTTCGCCTGTACCTTTTTGACATTTCATTTGATCCCGTCTCTCACTCTCTATCTCCTTTCGCCTCTCTGTGATATTGTTTGAACTATTTCTCCGTTTCATGATTGTTTCAATTCTCGTTGTCTTATTTTTCCCTGTCTTGAGCACAGTTACTGCTTCCTTTCCTTCCTTGCTGCTTTATTTATTCTATTGTGAATGTTTTCTGTAATAATTCTCTGTCGATTATATTGTTCGAACATACCACTTGATTTTTTGGAACTGTGCCCTTTGTGCTTGTGCTTGCTATTTACCAATTTTGGTTGTTTTGTGACTTCTCTTTCTTTTACTTGCTCATTTCTCCCATATTCTTTACAATTGTCGTTTTATCTCAATTGATATTTTCCGTTTTTCGCGCTTGTGTTTTACCGGCGCTATAGCAAATACACGTTGTTGTTGTTGTTGTTGTTGTTAAAATCATTAGCAAGGTGTAAATGCGAAGAACGTGGGAGAACAAATTTGCTAAAAATGCATTTTTCAAATAGCCACAGTCCAGTTGTTGCTTTTCAAGGAAATTCTTGCCGAATTAAGGATAGCAAGTGTTACAAAACGTAGCACACATTCAATTTCTGATCGCCAAAACATCAGAAAATATCACGAAAACAGCGCCTTGATTGTATATGTCTCATTTTGCGCGTTTCTACTATATTTGCATGAGAGTATGCGTGCATATGTTTATGTATGAGTGGAGTATGCGTGTTTGTTATGTATATATGTGCGTGTGTGAGCGATTGGCGATGTTTGTATGCGTGTGTGCTGTTGTGCTCATTGCGAGTTGTGTTTGAGTGTGTAATTGGTGTTGGTGAGTTGTGTGTTAGCGTGTGGTTCTTGTGTGTACAGGCGTATTTTGTGAACAGTGTTGTAGTGCGACTTGTCATATTGGTTCACTCATTCTCATCCATATATCACAAACTATTTTGACATTGAATATTCGAAATTACCGACTTGGTTTCAAAATATGTGTTATTGTTAATGTTGGGTGCTCAGCATTGTTGCTATTGTTGTCGTGTGTGTCAGTGTAGATATTTTTACTTGTTAGTGTTATTGTTGTTGATGCGCAACTTCATAACATTCACATGACCGCGCACCTGAATGCTAACAAAATATTTTATGAATATGATTACAATTATTTTTATTTATCTTAATTTTGCACATTTTCCCACAGGACTTGGAGTGAACGGTAATAAATCCACTACTTCACCTACACATAAACACACACACACACACACATACAGACACGTACAATCCTTTACTACACGCATATTAAAGTAAGTGAAGGATGTCAGTAATATTACGCACCTGAATATTTTCTACAAGAAATGCATACAAACGAGCAACACAGACACACACGAATAATTACTGAGGCAACGAGCAACCACACATACTTTTATGAGCAACCATACATACTCTTATGAGCAACAATACATACTCTTATGATCAACCATACATACTCTTATGAGCCTGTTACCTCACCGAATCACATATCCGGTCACACCCTTGATCTTGTTCTATTTCCATCTCCAGTTCTAGCATCCGACCTAACCCCTCCGATTGTTCTTGTATTCCCCTAGATACCACTACTTCTGACCACAGTCTCCTCACTTTCAATCTTCCCTTTCCCAAACCACGTATTTCTCCCCCCAGATCCTACAGAAATTACAAAAATGTTGACCCTCGCCTCTTCTCAAGTTTATTCTCTCACATGCTTCCCTCAACTCAACTTCATTCACTTCCCCCTACCCAATTTTACTCTTCTTTTCAAGGTTATGTCTTCTATCAGTGAAACCATATTTCCACTACGCTCATCCTCCAATCGCTCCAATCTTAATCCTCGGTTTAATCGCGAACTAATCTCTCTTAAACGCGCCTAACGCTACCACGAGCGTGTGTGGAAACGTTTTTGCACTACTGCTACGTGGTTATCATTCTGCTCATCTCGCTCTTTGTATATATCTGCTTTAAACTCTGCTAAACAAACCTACTACCAATCTAAATTATCCTCACTCTCTCGCTGTCCTAAATCTCTGTGGTCCTCGCTTGAGGTCACTCATTGAGTGGCCTGCAAAACCCAAACCTTTCGTCTTCTCTCTCTGCCTCCGACCTTGCTGTATTTTTTTCCAATAAAATCCAAATTGTAATTTCTAACATTTCTTCTCCTAACTCCCTCTTGACTCACACCAAATCCCACTATCATTTTACTCACTTTTCACATCTAGAGCTTCCTGATATCATCACTATCATTTCTACAACAAACTTTTCGCATTCCCTTGCTGACCGCACAAATTTTAGTGCCCTATCCGACTCTATTTTGCTCCTGGTTCCCCTTCTATTGCATTTAATCAATAGCTCTTTCATTCATGGTGTATTTTATCCTGAGAAGCATGCAGTCATATTTCCGATACTCAAAAAACCTTCACTCGATCCCTCGCTATGTAGCAGTTACCATCCCATTTCTCTACTCAACTTTCCCTCTAAACTCCTCGAGTCTGATATTCATTCTCAACTTGCGCCATTCATCAAAAAATATATTGACCCCTTCCAATCGGCTTTCAAGTCTGCTCACTATACTGAATCTGTCCTAACCTCTGTTACTACTACTGTTTTTTCTCATTCCTCATTCGGAAAATCTGCTTTGCTTATCCTCCTTGATCTGTCAGCAGTTTTTGACTTAGTTCACCACTCAATTTTAATCAGATATCTCTCCTTTCTTGGTGTGTCCTATTTAGCGACCTCTGCTACATTCTTATCTTACTGATCGTTCCTACTCGGTGCATTTCAATTCCACTACTTCTGTTGGGAGTTAGCTCCCCTACGCGTTACGGAGTGCGCTCCTGCGAATATGACCCAGCTACACTAACTTTATTATTATTATTATTAATTACAGGCAAATCCAGTAGCATGGGATGTGCAAGCACTATTACCACCCTAAGGTGGCCCCATGTACCGGAAGCGCCCAAAATATTCAGAGAGAAAGAGAGTTCGAAAAGAAAAAAGTCTAGAAAGAGAGTTGGAAAGAAAATTATGTATAAATAACAATAAATAATAAACCATCATCCGATAACAATCCAAAATGTCACTTCGCCCACGTTCCTCAATAAATATTAACTATGAACAATAAATATGTGATTCAGTAAATAACAGCCGTCAATAAATAAGAATAAATATTTATAGATAAGTAATAAATATCAATCAAGAGCAATAGATATGATTCAATAAGAAACATCCAACAATAAATATATATATATATATATATATGATTCAATAAGTAACAACAACACAAATAAATATGATTCAATAAACAACAAGGGGCAAGGTAAATCAGAACATGGCGCAGCCGACAGGATCAACTACGAAGTTCAAGGACGAGCTTTCCGTTGTTGTTCAAGCATTGCCTCAGCATGAACCACCAGTGACGGTTCCTCGACAAGGTGAGCCGTTTTCGTGGTAGGCAAAAGCGACCCAGCCACACAGATTAGAAATTTCAGTGGACAAAGAGCACTCGTTTCGAGCCTGGAGACGGCGGTGGGACGATTTTGTATTGTTAACAGGCCTGACAGCGGCACCGAAGACCATACAGTTGGCTGCACTGAGATCTTGTCTCTCAGACGACACCATCAAGGTCATGGAGAACCTCGACCTACCACATGCAGCATTTGATGACGTTGAATCTATTATAGCCGGCCTGGAAGCATACATCGTTGGGCAGACCAATGAGGTCATCGAACGGCGCAACTTCAACGCCAGAAGACAAGCAGAAGGAGAATGCTTCGACGATTTTTGCACAGCATTGAAAGACTTGGCGACGCGTTGCAAGTTTTGCAACAGCTGTCGTGAATCACTTATTCGTGACCGAATTATGATGGGGTTACAAGACGCGTCTACGGTGCAGAAGCTGTGTGCTGTCCCGAATCTTTCTCTGGAAAATGCTATAGAAATTTGCAGAGCACAGGAAGCCGCTAGTCGCGACGCATCGACTATTCTTGGACACCAAGTGGCTCAAATGAAATACAAGCGATTCAGCAAATCGGGTTCGGCGACTCCACACCAGAAAACATGTTCGTGTCGTGTTGTGACCTTCGTTGTGTGTGGTTGTGCGCGCATCTTGTGTGTATTTGGTGTGCTTTGCTGTGTTTTGCGGAGTTGTATCCACTCATTCACCTTGTTTGTGAATATGGCGAATGCGCACACTCAACACTCGTGTTGTGTATGCAAATCTAATGTCACGGATGATTCGAACAAAAATATCGCCTGCAAACTGTGTGAATGCTGGAGCCACACGAAATGTGCCAATCTAAGCGGCACGAAGACAGAGCTGCTTAAAGCCATCAACTGGGTGTGCTCTCCGTGTCTCAACAGGGCCACTCAAGTCCTTTCGGGCACTGACAAGCTAGCGGAAGTGGCATTTCGTCTATGTGCAGTGGAGTCATCTTTGGCGCGGCTTGCGAGAAAATCCGAAATTGCTGATACTGGACCTTCGGCTGAACAGGCACCTGCCAGGCTGTCATATAGTGTGGTTGTAAAGTCCACCTCTAAGAAAAACGTGACCACTGGCGATATTGCCCCTGCTCTGGCAGCCATCCCAGTGAAGAGTTCACGTGCTGCTCCTGATGGCGGGATTATCCTGCAATGCAAGACGTCGGATGAGGCCCAGCGTGCGGTGGAGTGTGTCCGATCACAGGTAGCTGGTGTGGAAGTGCATGCCCCTACACGCACTTTACTACGCCCAAAAATCACTGTGGTGAATGTACCGCCTGAATCTACCGCTGAGTCTCTTCTCGAATCCATTCGTCTCAAGAACCCGGAGCTGACAGCGACGCCAACGGATGACTTGAAGGTGCTCTTCGTCACTAAGCCGCGTAACAATGTGACACACGCGGTACTGTCAATTTCGCCGAGGACCCGTGACATTATACGTCGTCTCGGCGACCGTCTGTTTGTCAGCCTCCGAGTTTGTGCTGTATACGACAGATTTTGGGTAACGAAATGCTACCGATGCGCAGGTCTCGGGCACACAGCCGCTCGCTGCTCCAACGCGCTGACGTGTGGAAAATGCAGTGGCGCTCATGCAACTAGGGACTGCTCTTCCACCACAGTGAAATGCGTCAACTGTTCTCACATGGAACGTCCCCACGATCATTCATCTCTGTCTTCATCTTGTCCCTCATTTATTGCGGTAAGAGAATCGATTCGTGCTCGTACAGAAATAACTCAGTCACCATCCTGTACACTCATCTCCTGACGTTCAAGGCTTGCTGGCATACCGCGCCACATCTCTGATGCCTGCTCACCGTCATTAGCTTTACTAAACATTCGTTCAGCTCGAAATAAATCATCCTACATATCCGAACTCCTTATTTCACATAACCATGATATTCTCTGCCTAACTGAAACCTGGCTTCTGGAATCCGACTCATCAATATTCTCCGCATCCATTCCTTCACATTATTCTTTCCAAGGCGTTCCTCGACCTTTGTTTCTAAATCGCTCTTCAGGAGGTGGTATTGGTATCATTTATCAATCTAAATTGTCTGTTACTCGCTGTACACTCCTGGCCACACCACCTAGCTCTTTTGAAGTTCTCTCACTTGTTATAAAAATTTGCTCTCGCACTGATGTTTGTCTTAACATTGTCTACCGCCATGACCACCACGGTTCCACTCCCAATTTTCTGTCTGAATTTCCTGTCCTTATTGAATCCTTAATCTAGCGTTTCTCACACTCATTTATTATTCTTGGTGATTTCAACTTTTGGCCTGATTCTCCTTCAAAAAAAACCTTATACCAATGAATTCCTCTCTATTATGGACTCTCACGCATTATATTTTTCTCCGCGTGTTCCTACGCATACTGCCGGTCACATCTTAGACTTAATTATTTCACCTTCTCCGTCTCATCACTCTGAACCATCCCTACCGGTTGTCACTGTTCTTCCCCCTGATACAAAATTTACCGATCACAGCCTCCTTCTTACTTCCATTCCGCTTCCTTCCGTCACTTCCTATACCAAAACCTTCTCTTTCCGTGATTACAGGGCATACAACCCAAAACGTTTTACCGCTTACATCCACCATTATCTATCTCCTTCTGCATATTTGCATCTTCTTCCCACTAAACTTGAATCCTTCTTCAATTCTCAGCTTACGCTTATTGCTGATCAAATTTTTCCACTCCGCACCATTCGTGGTAATAAACGGCCACCACCATCTCCCTGGTCCTCACCATTCCTGGTCTCACTCCAGCGCTCCCAACGTCGACTAGAACGACGCTGAAGACGCACCCGGTCTCCTACTGATTGGTCTGCATTCACTTCTTTTCGCGCTCATTACATTTCCTCTCTCCGTGCTGCAAAGGAATCATATTACTCTAATCACATACCATCACTATTATCTTCCCCGAAATCACTCTGGTCAACTCTTAACTCTCTTCTAGGTCGTAAACCGAATCGTCCTGCGTCCACCATCACCTGTTTTGATTTTGCCGAATTTTTCACCGATAAGATCGTCGCTTTACGCACATCTCTTCCAACATATACAAACCGCGTCCTTCCCCCTGCCCCCGTATCTGGTTCATTTACTGCTTTTAGCCATATACCAATATCCACCACAATACGTCTCATCACTAACACCAAAAAATCATTTTGTCCTTCAAATCCAATTAATTTTGCCATGGTATCTTCCTCTCTCCACCTTCTGGCTCCTATTCTGACACACCTTATAAATGCCTCTTTCCTTCATGGGACTTTTCTTACCAGTAAAAATGCCATTCTCATTCCTATTCTCAAAAAGCCTTCCCTTGACCCAAACATTCTAAATAGTTACCGACCAGTTTCACTTCTTCCATTTTCATCCAAAATTCTTGAGTCCGCCATTTATCATCAACTAGCATCTTACCTCTACAACAACCGTCTTCTTGATGACCTACAATCAGGGTTTGCTCCTTATCGTTCCACTGAAACTGCTCTTGTCCGCCTTCATCACGATTTACTTCTTCATTTTTCTCAAAAATCTCCCGTAGTCATCACTCTCCTTGATATGTCATCCGCATTTGACCTTGTTGATCACAAAATTCTTATTCAGGATCTCTTCTCCATAGGAATCTCTCATTCTGCTCTTTCTCTTCTCACTTCCTATCTCACTAATCGCTCCTACTCAGTTCTATTTGATAGCTGTCGGTCTCAAAATTTCCCTCTTTCATCAGGTGTCCCCCAGGGCTCATCACTTGGTCCTAACCTTTTCAACGTTTACATGACATCTCTATGTCCAATACTACGAAATTTATCTATTCCTTTTCACATATACGCAGATGACGTTCAGTTCTTTCTTCCTCTGTCTGAGCAAAACTATATTCCTCATATCATCAATAATATCTCAGCGTGGGCTTCTTCTCGTTCGCTCATAATAAATTCCTCAAAAACTCAATACATCGTACTTCACCCGCCTAAGATCCATCCTCCTCTATCTGACTTTCCTCTTTCCTCATCAGTACGTGACCTCGGTGTCTTACTAGATCCTCATTTGTCATTTCAAAAACATTTTACTTCTACAGCTGGCACCTGCCGTCTAATCCTTCGAAACCTCTACCTCATCCGTCCCTACATTGATTCATCAATTGCACAATCTCTGGTATCTGCTCTCATCATTCCTCGTATTGACTACTGTAATTCACTGTTTCTTCATCTTCCACAGAAGTCACTCAACATTTTACAATCTATCCTTAATCAAGCCTGCCGCTTCATTCTTCGCCTTCCTCCGCATCATCCCACATCATCCAATCTACGTGATCCTGGTATTCTTCCTATTCCTTATCGCGTTCAACACAAAATCTGCACACTCACCTATAAACTCTTGCATTCTCCTGACTCTCCAAAGTATTTACTTGAACTTCTTTCTCCACATCCGTGTCCTCGTGATACAAGACAAACTAAAATCCTTCTTGAACCTCGTTGTCACTGTGAATCTTCTTGGTTTACACGCTCCTTCCAACACGCTGCTCCTCGCATATACAATAGCCTCCCATCTCACCTACTGTCCTCTCCCTCGCTTAAATCCTTCTCGAAACAGCTACATTCTCACCTTCTTTCACAGTTGAATTAAACATATTGCATGTATTGAACTATTTGAATGCTGCTGTGCAATTTGATGGCTTGTATGTGTTTGTTTTTTAAATGTATATGTTTATGTATAGCCTGTTGGAGGCTCAATACATTGAATTGAATTGAATTGAATTCGTGGTGTGGCGGTAGGTGGCATCTTGATATGACTCAGTGTCCCGCTCGACAGGCCACAGGCAAATTTTGCAAGAAATTTCAGAAAGTGTGTCGCCAGCGTTCAAGGACACAATCGCACAGCGTATCACAGATGCAAGTCACGAGCATCATAGCCAGCACGACGACTGAACATGCACCACGGGTGACAGTGACCTTGCAAACCGACAAGACCATCAAAGTATAGGCACTTCCGGATTCCCAAGCTGATATTTCAGTAGCTGGACTCGATATACTGCATCGACTGAGCATGACACCAGCTGATTTGACTTCAGCTGAGATTCATAATCGTCCGAAATTGGCCGATCAATCAGCAGTGGAGACTCTGGGAACATTTGTAGGAAACATCTCTTGCGGGCGACCCAACGCACGAGAAGTCTTTCATGTGCTGCCAGGAGTTCAAGGACTTATTCTATCATGGCGCACTTCGCGTGCTCTTCATTTCCTTCATGACCAGTACCCAAGACAAACAGTGTGCGGGATCGACGCTAGTGGTACTGTAGAGGCATATCAATTCGCTAGCGAACCTTCAAAGGCGATGGTCTCACATCCAGCAAGCGATGTTGATGCCAAAGTGCTGAAAAAATACCGATGACATAATGCAGCGTTTTCCTCAAGTTTTTGACGGAATCATTAGACCACTTCCGGGTGAAAAATTCAAAATTGCTCTTCGTGAAGACGCCAAGCCTTTCTGCGTTACATCACCTGGAAGGATACCGTTCGCTCTAAGAGACAAACTCAAAGATATACTTGACATTCTCGTACGAAGCGGCGTTATCACTCCAACGACTGAAACGTCGGAGTGGTGTGCCCCAATAGTCGTCGCACCAAAGAAACATTGTGACAAAATTCGTCTTTGCATCCATCTGACGTGCCTAAATCGGTATGTCGTCAGGGAGCCTTACATGAGCGACAGTCCGGCAGATTTTGTGTCATCTATTTCACAATCTGACGCACAGTATTTTGCAACCTTCGATGCGCTCAAAGTTTATCGCCAGTGTGAGCTCGACGAAGCAAGCCAAAGTCTCACAACGTTCTTGACACCTTTTGGGCGGTACAAATTTTTTAAGAGCCCCATATGGCATCAGCAGTATCTCTGATCATTACAACAGACGCATGACCGATTGTCTTTCTGGTCTACCTCGCTTCGCACGTGTGGTCGACGATGTGATGCTCTTTGACATGACACTCGATGAGCACATCAAGCACGTCACCGAGTTTGTAGAAAAATGTGTTTATTCTGGCATATCGCTGAACCGCGAGAAGTTTTGTGTCGCGCAAAATGCGGTGAAGTTTGCTGGATATGTAGTAAAAAGAAATGGTTATTCTTTAGACACTGATCTCACCGACGCATTAAATATAGCCAAGTTCTTGATGTTTATTCTCAAATTGGTAATTGCAAAATGTTCAATTGCATACATAACAATATATTTAACAAACGATTTGATTAGATAACTTCTTCCATAGATTATGGACAAGTTCCTCCTCCCGTCACTGCTGGACATTGATCCAGAATCAGCCGATGCTGAAGATGAATTGACTATGTGGCATGATAATTTTGAAGCGTTCTGCTCCGCCATAAATCCTGAGTTAAATCCAGATAAAATGTCACTACTACGGGCGCATGGGAACTGTAAACTGTACAAGATCATAAAGAACTCATAGGATTACGGTACAGCGATCACTCTTCTCAAGTCAAGGTTTGTTAAACCTAAAAGTGAAGTGTTTGCGCGATACAAACTGGTTGTATGCAAACAGACAAGTGGAGAATCCCTCGAATCATTCGTTGACAGACTCAGGAGTCATGCTGCTGATTGTATTTTTAAGGTCTATACGGCCCGACAGGCTGAGGAGCTAGCGATTCGGAACGCTTTTATTGCGGGAATGACGTCAAGCGCCATAAGACAAAGGTTGTTGGAATTTTTTTTGTTGAGCCTCACTTCAGCGATAGAACAAGCGAGAGCATTGGAGATGGCGCAGAAACAGTCAGCTTGCTATGTAGATGAATCTATGACAGCTGCTGCTGCTACGCATCGAACACGTGCTGATAAACAACAATGTTGAAGAAGAAGTGAGTGTTGTTTCTGATTCACAGGATTACGCCGCGGCTGCTCAGATTCAAAGGTGCTCTTTCTGTAGTAGGCCGTCTCACCCTGGATCGGTGTGTCCAGCGCGAAGGGCAGTGTGTGCCAAATGTCAGAAAATTGGTCATTACGCTCGCGTATGCAGTTCCCAAAAGAGAAGGACGTTGCAATGCTCTCTAACTTCGGCAGCGACAACTTCCACCAACGCTGGAGCCAATATAGCCGCAACGTCTTCGGTAAAGTCTGTTTTGCACAGTGTAGGTTCAACTTTGACGCCGATTAAGCTAAACAAGAATATCGAAACGGAGGCATTGGTTGACACTGGAAGCTGCAAAAGTTGTATTCACTCCAGCATCGCAAGATCAGAGGATTTAGACATTTTTCCATCTTCAGGACGCATCTCAATGGCGTCTTTTTCACAAAATGTGGATACCAATGGTTGTTGTGTGGTTGACCTCACCATGAAAGACAAGACGTATTCTAGTGTCCAGTTTCATCTTCTTGATGACCTTTGTGCGCCGATAGTGTTAGGAAACGACTTCTTGGGACTTCACAGGAAAATCACAGTGGAATTCAGTGGTCGAGAACCGCCTCTCCGAATGTCCCCGAATGTTGTGGGGCCCCGTTGCTTCACATATTATGTGATTATGTCTAGTAAATACATTCATTATTTGATGATATATTTATAATGGGGGCCCAAGTGCTGCCTTTGGGGGGCCCATAATTCCTCCCAACTGCTCTGAATCCCTCAGCTACTAAGCTGATTCATTGTTTCATCTTTTCAAGAATAAACTACTGTAATTCTTTATATTTTCATGTGCCTCGCTCCTCTCTGAAAATCATGCAACATGTCATTAAAAATTGTGTCGTTTCGTGTTTTCTACTTCCCAATTTTGCCATACCTCACCCTATCTCTACAAACTTCAAAGGCTCCCGATCGTCCCTTGCATCCACTTAAAAATTTGATGTCTTGTTTATAAACTTTTGCATGACCCCGGTAACTCAAGTACCTTTCGAAGCTTCTTACACTCTCTAATAACATTCTTTCCCGTCATCCACTTCCTTTATTCTGTCCAAGAGCAGTCAATGAACCGACCTGGTCTAGTAAATCCTTCCCTTTCTATGCTCCACGCTTGTACAACTCTCTTCCCTCCCATGTTATCTCCTCCACATCCTTCTCAACGTTTTCCTCTTCTCTGCGCAATCATCTCTTTGATAAATCTTTTGATCATGACTCTCACTCTCTTACTCCTTACGCTTCGCTCTGAGCCATCATACCGTACCCGTCTCGCTTGATATATTTACTAGTAGTTGTTTGCTCTCTCTGCTTTCTTCTTACTGTCATGTTTCAATTTTGCTGACACACTGTGTACTGTGACACACGACTTGCTATGTCCTATACTGTAACACATTACTTGCTATGTCCTATACTTTGACACATGACTTGCTATGTCCTATACTGTATCACATGACTTGCTATGTCCTATACTGTAACACATGACTTGCTATGTCCTATACTGTAACACATGACTTGCTATGTCCTATACTGTAACACATGACTTGCTATGTCCTATAATTTGATGGCGGACGCCGGTATTACAGCCCAAAGCTCCATGATGAGAAAAGTGCTTGCAAAATTGCCGGTATCACATTTTCGCATGGTAAAAGACCAGGTCACAGCAAGTTCTCTCTCGACTGACTGCTTCCCCAAATCTGCAATCAGCTGAAGCTGCGTCTCCAGCTCACTTCAGCTGAGCTTCAATCAACAAATAACAAATTGTATTCGGTATAGAGCACGCATTCAGCCACAAGTGCAAAAAATTACAACAGAAAGAAACAAATTAGCAAGTTGTAATATAATTCAAAACATAAAATTTGTATTTACAGACCGGCATGACCACACCATCACACGCACCTGCAAGAACCTGCACAACACGACCAAACCTCGAACACGACTTCCGAACACTTCCACACTGACACTGTAACAATACACAATCACACAAATAATGTTGAAGGAAAACACAGGCAGAAACAGTGAAAGAAGATGGTAGGATGGTAGAAGAATGGAACGGTCAAAAGAGCCTGCTTAGTCGCCGACCACTCGACTTACTGTCGCTACTGGAGCTACGTGATTGCTATTAGCAAGGTTCACGGATGATGTGTGTGGTTATTAAGCACCATTATTCAACCCTGTCCCTCTTACAGTGAAAAACAAATAGCGTTTGAATAAGAAACAGCACAATCTGAATAGCATGTCGTATGCCGTACGCATGTCGGACCATATGAAAAACATTGAAAAAGTCAGTCAAGGAAGTGAGATGCGAAAATATTCCAACAACTATAATAACCACATTTTAACTAATTTATTCATTTGAAATGTGTAGAGTAAATAGAGATGTATTCAATGAAGATGATGACGACAATGAAATGATGACACTGAAATGCACTCTAGAAAACAAAACTTATAATAAACAATAAACACTTTGTGGCCTCGCACCAACCACAATTACAAATACACCACCAACACACGAACACCACCAACACTCACAACGCTCAAAACCAGACTGCTTGTAGCTCGCTTCAGCCACACGCACAGGCGTCACAGGTCACAATGTCAAAGTACACCGACCAATCAGCACACAGTACTCGAGTCACGTGACAAGCCAAGTCACATGAACACGCATACGCACACGCAGACATATACACGCACATACACGGTAACTCGCATTCATGGAAAAGAGCAGGCACACCATTCGCGCACTTGAGCATACACATACATACAGACATACAAACACACCTACGCGGTTACACGATTTCATCACACTGTACATACACAATACGAATACCTATTACATGCCCCCATGGTGTTCACACCAATCAAATACAATACATAATCGAACCAATACAGCGGCAACAAAAACCTACACATGATACAGGCAATCAATAATTAAAACTAGTGCATAACATAGTCACGGTGCCAGGCAGGAGCTCTTCTCTGTCGCGTAAGGCGGCTGTGACTCACCGATTCACTGGCTTCTGCAGACACAGCATCACCGTCGTCGCCGCTACGAGGTCTGAGGTCGCACACGTGACGCAACATGCCGTCCACCTCGACCACCTGGTCAGACGCCACCGCCGTAACACGACCCTCGACAGACGGTTGAGTGCACCTCGTACCACTGTTGCGCACCCACACTGGATCACCGGTGTCAAATGCATCAGTTGTCTGACGCGGCGTCATACACGCTCCCTGTTCGCCCACAATATCACGCCATTGATAGTTGTACAGTACGTGTGCAGGCGTTCCCTTGCGGTCACTGAAAGGACTCGTATTATACAGATGCACAGCTTCACCGATGGAACAGTTCTTGCGAGCAGCAATCACCTTCACTGTGCGGTGATTCCTTTCTATAATACCATTGCCACTGGGTCTGTACGCCGCTCGAAATCGCACCTCTATACTCCACTTTGCTGCAAATGCTAGAAACTGCTGACTTCTGAATATAGTCGCATTGTCACACAATAGCTGAGTGGGGAAACCTCGCTCAAGGAACATCTCTTCAAGGTGTCTCGTGATATTATCAGAGTCTGATCGCCTCAGCAATCGCCACAAAGAAAATCTTGATGGTCCACAGTCAATCACGGACAGATATTCTTGACCTTGAAAGTGTGTGACGTCTATAGCGAGTCTGTGCCATGTCTCTTCAACTGATAACTCACCTCTTGGCCATTTTCGAGGGGCAGGATCGATTGATTGGCAAGTGTTACAACTCGCCACCACGTTTTTCACTTGTCTTCTGGATATCGGAGAAGACCACTCCCTCCGCGCAAAAAATAGTGTTCTCCGCACGCCAGGATGTCCGGCACGCTCGTGAATTTTGCGTATGTTCACCGTGTCATCACGTGGTACAACGGTTGCCGCGGCAGAAGCATTTTCAGTCAGCCATTTCTGCGGCACACGAGTCAGCAAATCGACCCGGTTTTTCTTTGATGGTACCAGCTCCACATCAATTATCAATTCATGTTCGTCGGCTAATTGTTTTACTATGTTTAATCTTCGACGAATCAACAGCTCGTTCTGTGCCTTGGTGCGCACCCGCGTCCTACCGCTCAAAATGTCGCTAATCCATCGACACACTGTGACAGAGTCGGATTTGATCAAGAGGTTGGTCATATTCCAGCTCACCGCCATATTGATCCCGCGAATTGCAGCGTCCAATTCCGCCATATTTCTGTGAGCTGTCTTGTCTGATCTCAACCACGAGGCGTCTTCAACAATATCTCCGTCGACTTCGAGCATAACTCCGAGTGCCAAAGAGCTCGCGTCGGTCCATATTGTTGCCTTTTTTTAGTTGACACTCCAGTGGCCTCCCACAGGATCTACTTGCCGCACAGTCTCTGACTAACCCTCGCTGAGTGTGCACGTGTTTTCCGTCGCTCGTTCGCGCCCGGCTGTCTACGCTTCGCTGACGCTCACCGACTACAGATCCTGCTTTCTGCTAACGCTGAGTGTTCATTGAGTTATATTTCAGTTGTTTTATTATTATATTTGATTTAGCGTTATTTTGATTTTTCATTACTCTTTTTGTTCATTGATAATATTTGCCTTTTAAAAGGCGGATATTTTCTTCTTGCGAGCTCATTCATTTACTTTTAAGACTGTTTAAGACTTTTAAGTCAATTAATCTTTTTTTTATTTCAGGTTATATATTTGAATTTTTATATTTTGTTTCTGAATGTGATTGAGAATCAGGGTTCGCAGCCATAGTTGCTTTGCAATCTTCCTGCTGAATTCTCTCATCACATTCTTTTTCGTCACTTTTCAGTTCAGTTTGTATATTATTTAATTTAACTTTGTCTATAAATATAAGTGTTGTTCATTGATATATGTATTATTTTCTGTCTCATGTCTGTTTTGTTGATGTGGCGGGCCGAAAATTGTAGCCCCGCCCCGACGGCTAACGGCCGGTTTTCCCGTTTCCCGTCAGCGCCCAGCTCTTTCCTCGCACTGAGGTGCCAACTAATTCTGTGTTGCTCTCATACTCTGTCTTTGTGGTCGCCCATTGGACATTTTGCCTTACGATATGTGTTTAACAATGAGCTCTCAATAAATTGTTCTCACATGTGTTTTCTAGTGTTTTTCTTGTGTGTGTATTTGTGTGTATGTTTGCTTTGTATTGTGTGTGTTGTATGCTTGTTTTTTGTTGTGAAATTTCGTATGCATGTGTTATGTGTTGTGTTTTTGTGTTCGCATGCGTCGTGCATTATGTGTTTATTTGTATGTCTGCTTTGCGTTGTGTGTGTGCCTTCTCACACCGTGGATTTGTCGTTTCTACTGATGATGTGTGGCGATGTTGAAATGAATCCCGGTCCTGCTCGACCACAAAAACGATTTTCAAATATACTTTTCGCCAACATCAGGGGCTTGTATAAGAACATCAGAGATTTGACAGCAGCCAGTCGCTCCAAGGACATCGTTATCTGTGCCGAAACGCTTGTGTCCGATTATCGGGACCAATCTGAGCTCTTGATGCCAGGTTTCAGCCCAAACGCCACAAGCCATTGCTAATCAAACGTGACTCAAAAAACAGGCGGCGTGGCATGGCAGTGTACGTACGCAAAGGCTTTTCAGCAACGAGAATTACAGCTCACGACTGCACTTGTCATGAATTTATGCTGCTGCGTGTCAACACCGCCTTGATGAATTTTTACATCTTTGGAGCCTACCGAAATCCAGACAGTAACGACTCTATCTACGAATGTCTGTTGTCAGCCATGTCAACAATTCAGGAGAAGGACACCAAGTCAGCATTTGTATTTGTGGGAGACATGAACGCCCATCACCGTGAGTGGCTCTTGTCGACATCTCCTACAGACGCTCATGGTAGAGCAGCATATGATTTCTGCAACATTTCTGGCTGCTCCCAAATGGTGTCCGGTCCCACACATCAAGCGGGAAACTGTTTGGACTTGGTTATGACAGACGTCTCAGATATCGTGAGTGTAAGCGTGGAAGCTCCAATAGGAAGTTCAGATCACTCGTCGCTGTCCGTGAAGTTGACATTGAGACAGAAGGTTTCTCCTTACACGATTTCAAGGCTCGTGCACATGAAGAACAATGTTGACTGGGTGAAGGTGAATGATGAATTGAAAGCAATTAAAGTTTCAAATCTGCAGCAGAAGGAATGCCCCATCGATGCATTGAACAAATACATTACCGATGTCATCTCAAGGAGAGTGCCTACTAAAAAACTACGTTTTCGCTCTGATGACAAAGCCTGGTTCACCAACGAATGTCGCAGCGCTCGTGAATCCAAGCAGGAGGCTTACCACAAGTGGCTCCAATCACGCTCAGCCGATTCATGGAATGTCTACACTGAGGCCAGACGGCATGCTGAGCATGTGTATTCAGAAGCGGAAACACGTCACTCAAAGAAACTTGCTGAAAAGCTAACATCTGCCAATGACGCCCACAAATGGTGGTCAACGTTGAAATCGTCAGTGTTTGGACATGACCTGTCTGTCCCTCCTTTATTTTCAGCGAACGGTGAGCTCAAAATCAACCCAACAGAGAAGGCAGAGTTGCTTATGGATTACTTCAATACCAAGCAATGTCAAGGGTCCATTCCGTCTGACGATTCATCTGTCCTCGCCCCGAAAATCAAAGGCATTGCCTTCCGATCAAGAGAAGTGGCGAATCTCATGAAAGACCTTGATGCCCACGGAGGAACAGACCCTCTGAATATGTTTCCGCTATTTTTCAAGAACACGGCAGATACTCTAGCTCCGAAGCTCAGTGCTCTTTTCAGGCGCTTGATGAAGACTGGTTCGTTTCCATCATGTTGGCGGGTTGCGAATATCACGCCCATACCAAAAGGAACCAATTCAGCTGATGTTGCAAACTACCGGCCAATATCAATTACGCCGATTCTGTCCAAAATATTCGAGCACTTGATATCTTCCAGACTGTCCAAGTACCTGGAGAGCAACAATCTGCTGTCGGAAAATCAATTTGCATACCGCAAAAAACTCAGCACGACTGACGCTCTGCTTACTATCACGCATGAGCTCCAGCAAGTGCTAGACAAAGGCAGTGAAGCCTGGATTGTGCAGTTGGATTTATCGGCAGCATTTGACCGTGTGAGCCACCAGGGCTTGTTGCAAAAACTGAGAAAGATTGGAGTCGGCGGCCGTTTGCTAAGTGTTTTGCATCAATTTCTATCCAATCGCGTACAACGTGTTGCCATCGATGGAGCATACAGTGGCTGGCAGAGCATTGCGTCCGGTGTCCCGCAGGGAAGTGTGTTGGGTCCTATTTTGTTCAACATTTACACCGCTGACCTGTACACAACCACACGCAGCCCTGTATATGGATATGCTGATGATATCACCTTGATGGCTGTAATTTCATCTCCTTCGGACAGACCACAGGTACGTCAAACGGTCAACGACGATCTCAGCAGCGTCCTGAAGTGGTGTGAGAGGTGGAATATGATGCTGAACACTTCGAAATCTAAATGCTTGTTGGTTTCTAGGTCACGTACCGTTCAGCCTTCACATGGAGCTATCCTCATAAATGACGCCCAACTCAACGTGTGTGATGAGCTCAAAATATTGGGAGTACATGTAGACTCAAAGCTCACGTTTGAGAGTCACATTCGGAAGCTAGTTTGTTCGGCATCGCGGAAACTGGGAATTATAAGAAAGGCATATCGGATGTTCGGTAGCAGCACAATCTCAAAAAGTTGTTTTCGCTGTTTCATTTTGCCAATTCTGGAGTACTGCGCCCCCGTGTGGTCTTCTGCTGCGGATTGTCACCTCAATCTCATCAACAGAGTTGTTAGAACTTGCAAGTTCCTCTGTGGTGACTTGGTTCTTGGTGATCTTTGCCATCGTCGAAAGGTCAGCAGTGTGTGCATGCTGTACAAGATCAAGCACAACGACCATCATCCGATGAGCAAGTCAATTCCTGATGATTTCGTGGCAGCAAGAAGCACACGGTTTACATCCAAACAGCATTTCCAGTGCATGGCTCCAATTCGTTGTCGTACAAAACAATTCCAACGTTGCTTTCTTCCGGCCACTGTGTCTACTTGGAACACGTTGAAGGAGGAGGCTTTCTTGCAGAGCAATTTGAACAAATTCAAGGCCAAAGTAAATGAAATGCTACTGAAAGAGCGGAATTGACTGTTGAGTCTTATTAATTGTATATTTATTCATATTTATTGTTATTTATTCATGCTTATTGTTATTTATTTTCTATTTATTTATATTTATTCCTATTTTACTCTCTATTTATTACTATTTATCATTGGTTGTTGTTATTTATTAAATTATACTTTTACTCAGTGTTGGCTGTTGTTGTTTATTGAATCATATTTATTGTTGTTGCTGTTTATTGAGTCATATTTATTGTTGTTGTTGTTTATTGAATCATATTTATTGTTGTTTCTGTTTATTGAATCATATTTATTGTTGTTGTTGTTTATTGAATCATATTTATTGGTGTTATTGTTTATTGAATCATATTTATTTGTGTTGTTGTTACTTATTGAATCATATTTATATTTATTGTTGGATGTTTCTTTTTTGAATCATATGTATTGTTCTTGATTGTTATTTATTACTTATTTATTAATATTTATTCTTATTTATTGATGGCTGTTTTTTAATGTATCACATATTTATTGTTGATTGTTATTATTTATTGAGGAACGTGGGCGGAGTGACATTATGGATTGTTATCGGATGATGGTTTATTATTTATTGTTATTTATTTATTATTTTCTTTCCAACTCTCTTTCTAGACTTATTTCTCTTCGAACTCTCTTTCTGTCTTAATCTTTTGGGCGCTTCCGGTACATGGGGCCACCTTAGGGTGGTAATAGTGCTTGCACTCTTCCCATGCTACTGGATTTGCCTGTAATTAATAATAATAATAACTTGTTTGTCGATGAAGGCTAACATATCGCGAATTTGGTTATCGTCGTCAATTCGGTCGTCCCAGCCTTTTGTAAGCTGATTGGCTCGCCGTATAGCAAACGCTGTCAAAATTCTTAGCAAGCCACAGACCGGCATGTGGCCTACCAGCTTACCGCACCACGAAAATACGTTTCGGCGCGTTAGATCTGCCGGTGGTGGGTCGATTTTGTTGTCTCGACTCCAAACCATATCTCCATTCTTTCTCGACACTCTCAGACCCAGCACACGAGCACCATCTCTCAGGTTGTCCGGTTTCTTGCTCACCAAACCATATTTTCCAAGATGACCACGCACCTTTTCCGCGCTGACTACATTGAGGTCAACAAAAATATCATCCAGATAAGCGGAAGTCCCTGCGCTCACACACTCATCTTGCTTCAACACATAATCCAGTATTGTCTGCGGAACGGCGGGTGCCACACTCAGACCGAAACCCATCCTCGTTAAGCAGTATCGCTTGCCGTCAAATATCACTGTCTGATATGGCCACAACTCCTTTTCGACGTGAATTTGCAGATATGCTTTTTCCAAGTCCAGCACTGCTGCATTACTGCCACGACGCCGCCACTGGCGCAGCTTATTTGCACACACATCAGCGGACCCTGTGTACGATGTAATGTGGCCGTTCAGCTCCCTGAAATCACACACGGGCCGGACTTTGTTCTTATTGGTCTGAATAACCGCCATGAGGGGGATTAAGCCTTTTGGAGGACCCATCTCCTGCTCATCGTACTCTCTTAGCCAGCCATTGCTTATCCACTTCTGAATTTCGTCTTCATACTCACGACGAGCACACTGCTTCACATTGTACGTAGCTACTCTGTTATGAAGGTAGTCAGGCTCAGTGGACCGCCATTTCCATGCAGCTTTCCATGTGAGATGTTGTTCGTCAAAATAAACTGTAAAATCCTTCTGTTCCAACAATACACTTCTGGGTGCCGTAATCATCAATCCTGCAGCTGGCTCTATCAGAGACTGGCTTGTACACTGTCGGTGTGAATCGGTGGGTCCAAACTTGACCTGCCCATCTCCATTCACTGCGACACCACCAAAAGATCTTACACCATTCATACCAAGAACAAAATTGTAATTCAACGGACGAAAATTCACAACAATAGCTTCAACAATAACTACACGACCAAATGCGTCCCGCAGTCGCACACTTGTCACACCTTCACATTCTTGTCTTGACCCGTTGATCAGAACTAGATCAGTATACGCCTTAGATTGCTCGCTGCATAGTGCAGCGTATATCAAACATTTACTGCAGCCAGTATCAACCAAAACATCACAATGCACGCCATTGACACGCATGTGCGCCGTAGGAGTGGAGACGCTCAGTGATGCTGCGGAGAAGGAGCCGGCGCATTCGCTGCTTCTCCGTTGTCGTTTCCCGGACATCTTGGGCTTACATGACCGGTCTCACCACATCGGTAACATCGCACTACACGGGTGTTACCATCTTTGATCAAATTGTCTCTGTGAAAAGATCCGGCGCATCCCCTGGCAAAATGGCCTGATTCTCTTACACTTGAAACAGATGACATCTCGACTTGGGCGATTTGTACGGCTACCGGATGATCCTTTGCCAACGGTCGCAGCTGCTACATTGCTTGTGCGGCAATTATCTGCAACAAGCATTCTTGCTCTTTCCAACAACTGATGCAAGCTGAGAGTCTCTATCCTTGCACTGCTTCTCAGAGATGACCTCACGTGCTCAGGTAACCCAAAAAGAAACGCTCCTGATATAGTTTTTTCGCTCATGCCTCCCGCAATTTGAGCAAGCCTTTTTATGTCTGCCAGATATGTATCCACTGGTTCGCACGGCTGCACACGACGACGCTGCAGCAGCTCGTACGCTGCGAACGAATCGACATCAAAAGCGTCGCGCAATGTCTTCCCCACTGTTTCGATGTCAAACTTGTCGTTCTCGGGAATCTTATCATACACTTTGTATGCGTGACCGAATAGTCTCAGTGGTACAACTGAAACCAGGTCCCGCACTCCATGCAGACGACAGGTCCACTTGAGACGACTTAGCCACTCTGATACGTTTTCACCGGCGTCACCACGAAATTCCGGAATCAACTTCAAGTCGAAAGACGACTGGACATGCAGAGGAGCCTTCGATTCTTCGATAGACATTGCGATGATTATAGCCGAAATAGCTTGTAGAGTAAATAGAGATGAATTCAATGAAGATGATGACGACAATGAAATGATGACACTGAAATGCACTCTTGAAAACAAAACTTATAATAAACAATAAACACTTTGTGGCCTCGCACCAACCACAATTACAAATACACCACCAACACACGAACACCACCAACACTCACAACGCTCAAAACCAGACTGCTTGTAGCTCGCTTCAGCCACACGCACAGGCGTCACAGGTCACAATGTCAAAGTACACCGACCAATCAGCACACAGTACTCGAGTCACGTGACAAGCCAAGTCACATGAACACGCATACGCACACGCAGACATATACACGCACATACACGGTAACTCGCATTCATGGAAAAGAGCAGGCACACCATTCGCGCACTTGAACATACACATACATACAAACATACAAACACACCTACGCGGTTACACGATTTCATCACACTGTACATACACAATACGAATACCTATTACAAAATGATAAATTTATTATTTATGTGTTGAATGATTATATCCGTTTGATAGCCATAATAAATATTATTTTACATATTATACAAAACAGTGATCTATTGTCTTGTATGTAGCAAATATAAGACCAGATAACATTAACCAGAACAACTTTCAATTGTTTGACTATTTACTGATTCAGGTGAGACGTGGTCTGCTTTGCTTCAAGGTGAACTAACTACAGCACACAATTTACCACACACACACACGCACACACACACACACATGAAAGCCTGAAATTTACTGCAATTTGTTGTCTAGCATTTTTGGGCCGGACTGCAATAACAAAGACGTATCGAGTCAACTTGATCGAGTCTGGTGAGGCCAGCGGACAGGAAAACTTCACGTATGAATAAATGCGTTGTTTGAATCTATCTTTTCGATGATTACCGACTGTTATATATTGTTCCCTGAATGTTCGCCAATGTCTGACTGAGTGACACCAGACTGGCAAGATTCATAATCTAAATTGGCAAGTGACAGTATTTATTCACAATACGCACGTGCATTTACTAAAAACTTGACAATTAATTTGCACCACTTTAAGCTCATTATAATCATTATTATTGTTAAAATCACTAGCAAGGTGAAAATGCGAAGAACGTGGGAGAACAAATTTGCTAAAATGCATTTGTCAAATAGCCACAGTCCAGTTGCTTTTCAAGGAAATTGTTGCCGAATTAAGGATAGCAAGTGTTACAAAACGTAGCACACATTCAATTTCTGATCGCCAAAACATCAGAGAATATAACTAAAACAGCGCCTTGATTGTATATGTCTCATTTTGCGGGTTTCTACTATATTTGCATGAGAGTATGCGTGCATATGTTTATGTATGAGTGGAGTATGCGTGTTTGTTATGTATATATGTGCGTGTGTGAGCGATTGGCGATGTTTGTATGCGTGTTTGCTGTTGTGTTCATGGCAAGTTGTGTTTGACTGTGTAATTGGTGTTGGTGAGTTGTGTGTTAGCGCGTGGTTCTTGTGTGTACAGGCGTGTTTTGTGAACAGTGTTGTAGTGCGACTTGTCATATTGGTTCACTCATTCTCATCCATATATCACAAACTATTTTGACATAGAATATTTGAAATTACCGACTTGGTTTCAAAATATGTGTTATTGTTACTGTTGTGTGTTCAACATTGTTGCTATTGTTGTCGAGTGTGTCAGTGTAGATATTGTTACTTGTTAGTGTTATTGTTGTTGATGCGCAACTACATAACATTCACATGACCGCGCACCTGAATGCTAACAAAATATTTTATGAATATGATTACAATTATTTTTATTTGTCTTAATTTTGCACATTTTCCCACAGGACTTGGAGTGAACGGTAATAAATCCACTACCTCACCTATGCATAAACACACACACACACACACATACAGACACGTACAATCCTTTACGACACGCATATTAATGTAAGTGAAGGATGTCAGTAATATTACGCACCTGAATATTTTCTACAAGAAACGCATACAAACGAGCAACACAGACACACACGAATAATTACTGAGGCAACGAGCAACCACACATACTTTTATGAACAAACACATACTTTTATGAGCAACCATACATACTCTTATGAGCAACAATACATACTCTTATGAGCAACCATACATACTCTTATGAGCAACCATCCATACTCTTATGAGCCTGTTACCTCACCGAATCACATCTCCGGTCACACCCTTGATCTTGTTCTATTTCCATCTCCAGTTCTAGCATCCGACCTAACCCCTCCGATTGTTCTTGTATTCCCCTAGATACCATTATTCCTGACCACAGTCTCCTCACTTTGAATCTTCCCTTTCCCAAACCACGTATTTCTCCCCCCAGATCCTACAGAAATTACAAAAATGTTGACCCTCGCCTCTTCTCAAGTTTATTCTCTCACATGCTTCCCTCAACTCAACTTCATTCACTTCCCCCTACCCAATTTTACTCTTCTTTTCAAGGTTATGTCTTCTATCAGTGAAACCATATTTCCACTACGCTCATCCTCCAATCGCTCCAATCTTAATCCTCGGTTTAATCGCGAACTAATCTCTCTTAAACGCGCCTAACGCTACCACGAGCGTGTGTGGAAGCGTTGCTGCACTACTGCTACGTGGTTATCATTCTGCTCATCTCGCCCTTTGTATATATCTGCTTTAAACTCTGCTAAACAAACCTACTACCAATCTAAATTATCCTCACTCTCTCGCTGTCCTGAATCTCTGTGGTCCTCGCTTGAGGTCACTCATTGAGTGGCCTGCAAAACCCAAACCTTTCGTCTTCTCTCTCTGCCTCCGACCTTGCTGTATTTTTTTCCAACGTTTTTGTCCGGCGGTAGTACAGCCGTGTTAAAACGGAGTGTGGGTCCATTGTCACGTAGCTCTCGTGTGTTTTATCCTGCGGGGACAAAATAATGCACAGGCGACAACAAACTATTGGCTATGAAAATGTTTCGTCACATGCTTGAGGGTCGCCCAGGCCTGCATGTACTAACCGACCACACGCCGTCAATATACGCCTTTACTAGCAGCATCGAAAAATCGTCACGTGTGCAGCGGCATGTGACTCGATATATGTGGTTACATGTGGTTACATGTGGTTACATGTGGTTATATGTGGTTACTTATGTCATTTTTTAATTCTGATTATTGGTTGCGTTATCGGTTATTTCGTGCGTGATCGTGTATACGTTGTATAGTTCAGATACCAGAAACTGGAGGTTGGTCTCTCACTCATCTGCTTGCACAGCGTTTGCTTGCATCTCTTCAGTCCTTCAGTCCTTCATATTTGTTATCGTGCAATGTTGATAGTTTTGTTTGTTCACTATTGTGCATAAAAGCATTCTTTCCAGTATTTTGGGCGTTTTGGATATGCAGTGAAATGTTTGGTTTTAAATTTCCTTGCAATTCCGTCTTTTTCCGGTGCATTCCGTCATTTTATAGGCATTTGTGCGCGCATACTCACTTCAAACCCGAATTTCGCATCGCCTACGCCATGACCACGGACATCTGCGTCATATGCAAGACCGGCGGTGGTGACTCCACGAGATGTGTCAAATGTTCGCTCTGTGACTCATGGGCGCACACTAAGTGCACGTCGTTGCAGGGGATGAAGCTAGACTCTCTTAAGTCAATCAATTGAATTTGCTCTCCATGCATTGGTCGCGCCAAGCTGGCCATTGACATTGCCGGCAATGTGGGTGGTTTCGGTGCCCGGCTGTCCTCCATAGAGTCGAAAATTTCTTCGCTGGCGACTGCCTCGGCTTCTCCTCCGCCGATTTCTGCATTTCCGTTGACTGGTACTGAGAGAGTCCCTGTGCGCTCCTATACTGTCGTTGTCAAGTCGCGTGGTTCTTCTCCTGTGGTCGCTGAGTCGGTGGCTCCGGCACTCGCGGATGTCCCGGTTGCAAGTTCTCGCCCGACTGCTAGCGGTGGGCTTGTTCTGCGCTGCAATTCGTCTGCTGATGCTGTGCGTGCCGCTGATTGCGTTCGCTCGGCGCTGCCCGATACTGAGGTCAGTGTTCCGGCGGACTCTCCTCGGCAACCTAGGATTACGCTTGCGCATGTGCCTGTCGATATTTCAGCCGAAGATATAGTCGCCTCCCTCAAGAGGAAAAATTCATTTCTGTCGGCTGTTTCGTCCTCTGAACTTCATCTGCTTTTCTTGACGAAACCCAAGACCTCAGGCGTTCATGCGGTGTTTTCTTTGTCACCGAAATGCCGCTCTTTGATCCGCTCTATGGGAGACCGGTTGTTCGTGGGCTTGCAGTCGTGTGCGGTGTACCACCGCTTCTGGGTAGCTCACTGCTTCCGCTGTGCTGGTCTGGGCCACAAGGCCATCCACTGTAATCACCCTGAATCTTGTGGACATTGTGCAGGTCCTCATCGGTCCTCTCAATGTGATCGTACTGGGGCAGCTAAATGCCGCAACTGTGCTCAGGCAGGACGTCCTCACTCCCACTCGTCTTTCAGCTCCTCTTGCCCTTCATTCATCGGTGTGCGTAAATCTCTTCGCCTCCGCACTGCGACTGATGATTCTCCTGTTGCTTCTCCTCAGGCTTGACTACTTCCCCTTTCTCACCACTCCTCTCACTCTACTGTTGCTACCCCTATTACTTTCCCTCCAACATCCCGTCCTTCTCATCTTTCCATTGGGCTTCTTAACATTCGTTCCTGCAGAAATAAAACTCTTCCGATCTGTAATTTAATCTCTTCATTCAATCTCTCTATTTTGTGTTTAACTGAAACCTGGCTTCTCGATTCTGATGTTTCTTCTTTCGCTGCAAATATTCCCTCCTCTTACAATTTCTTGCACAAATCTCGCTCACATTCTAAATCTTCTGGCGGTGGAGTAGGCTGTATATTTTCCAAGTCTTTCTCTGTTTCTCCTGTTAATGACCTGATTCCGGATTGCTCCTCATTTGAATTCCTTGCACTCTCCCTTGCTGTTCCTTCTTTCTCTAAATTTTGTTTTTTGATAGTCTACCGTCATAATCACCCTGACTCATCTCCTCTTTTCCTTAACGAATTTCCTTACCTCATTGATGCTGTCTCCTCGCGTTTCTCCAGCGACTTCATCGTCGTAGGGGATTTCAATTTCTGGGTTGACTCCCCATCCAATAATCCTTACTGTCAAAACTTCATTTCTCTTCTGCAGGCACTCGGTCTATCAATTTTGAATTCTTCTCCTACTCACATATCTGGTCACTCTCTTGATCTATTTCTCTCTCCCGCTCCCGCTATCTCCTCAGACCGTCCTCCTCCTGATGTTTTCACATTGCCTTCTGATCCAAATATTTCTGACCATTGCCTCTTGATTTCTTCACTTCCTTTCTCCCGTGCTGCTTGTCCTCCAACATTCTCATATCGCAATTACAAACAGTTTGATCCTGCTAAATTTACTTCACTTTTATCTTCCTTACTTCCTCTCGACCGCTTCTACTGGCTCCCTCTCCGCGATATTTTTCCAGCCATTTCAGATGTTCTCTCAGGTATAAATGATTTTTTGTTTCCTTTGGTCACTCGGTCTAAACCTCTCACTTCTTCTCCCCCTTGGTTCTCCTCTCATCTTCATTCTCTTAAACATACTCAGCGGCGTGCCGAAACTGTCTGTAGAAGAACTCGATCTTCACAGGATTGGGAACTACTTTGCTCTGCCCGGTCGTCTTATGTTTCTGCATTACATATTGCCAAACAAGATTTTTACAAATCCAAACTTGCTTCCCTTTCCCGTTCTTCTAAATCTCTTTGGTCCTCTCTCAATTCTCTCTGCGGTCTCCGATCTCCTTCTACCTCGTGTGATCTTACAGCCTCTCAGTTTGCGTCTTTTTTCTCTGCAAAAATTGATTCTGTTCTAAAGAATATCCCTCCTTTCCGATCCTCCCTCTGTCATACTCGCACTTCCGAAAATTTTCCTTCATTTTCCTTTGTCTCGCTTCCTGACATTCTCCAACTTTTGTCTTCAATCAAGATGTCCCACTCTCCCTCGGACTCAATTAATTTTCGAGCTATTTCTGTGTCTCTTCCTTCTCTTGTGCCTTACCTTCTCCACCTTATCAACTCTTCTTTTCTGCATGGTGTTTTCTTGCCAGACAAACATGCTATTGTTCGACCCATTATAAAAAACCTACTCTTGATCCCGCTGCTCTCACCAATTACCGTCCTATATCTCTCCTAAGTCTTCTCTCCAAACTCCTTGAATCCACTATTTCATTGCAACTCTCTCCTTACATCTCTAAATTCCTTGACCCGTGTCAATCTGGTTTCCGCTCTGCTCACTCTACTGAATCTATACTTATTTCCTTGTGTAATGATACCCTTTCACACTTCTCCTACCGTCAATCTGTCCTCTTGGTATTACTTGATCTGTCCTCGGCTTTTGAACTTGTTAGTCACCCTATTATTATTCGTGATCTTTCCTGTTTGGGTCTATCTTCTTCCGCCCTTTCTCTTCTGAAATCTTACCTCACTGATCGTACTTACTAAGTTGACTTCAATTCCTCTACTTCTGCTCACTTCCCTCTTCGATCTGGTGTTCCCCAAGGTTCCGTCCTTGGCCCACTATTATTTAATCTTTATATGTCTTCTCTTTGCCCTGTTCTTCGAAAACATTCCATTACTTTCAAAATCTATGCCGATGACATCCAATTCCTCATTCCTGTCACTCCTGATACTCCCTCCTTTCTCTCTGATATACTTTCTGAAATTTCCTCATGGGCCGCCTCTCGGCAGTTGTACTTGAATACTTCTAAGTCTGAGTTCATCGTCCTCCATCCACCTCGTATTTCACCTCCACTTCTCCCATTTCCTATCTCAACTGCTGTTCGCAATCTCGGCTCTATCTTTGTCTCTTCGCTCTCCTGCTTTGACAATATCGTTTCTGTCGCCCGCACTTGTCGTCTTATTCTGCGCTCTCTCTACCCTATACGTCCCTATCTTGATAAAAATTCCGCCATCACTCTTGTTCATAATCTCATTTTCCCCAGGTTAGACTACTGCAACTCGCTTTACTTTAGTGCTCCTCGTTCTCATCTCTTAATCCTTCAGCGTGTGATCAACCAATCTTGTCGATTTGTCTTTCATCCTACCTTTTCTCGCCACACGTCTCACCTACTTTTTCAACTCCACTGGCTTCCTATCATCCCACGAATTCATTTTCGCCTTTGCTGTCTCATTTACAAGCTTCTGCATGATCCTCACCAGCCTTCTTATCTTGTTAATCTTTTGTCTCCCACTGACTCACACTCCTCTCGTCGCCCTCTTCCTCTCGCTTGTCCTCGTGCATCTAATGAATCTTCCTGGTCCTCTAAATCGTTCTTTTTTACGCCCCTCGCTTGTATAATTCTCTTCCCTCTCATATCACCCGCGCCTCTTCATTTCGGTCATTCCGCCATCGGCTTCGCCTGTACCTTTTTGACATTTCATTTGATCCCGTCTCTCACTCTCTATCTCCTTTCGCCTCTCTGTGATATTGTTTGAACTATTTCTCCGTTTCATGATTGTTTCAATTCTCGTTGTCTTATTTTTCCCTGTCTTGAGCACAGTTACTGCTTCCTTTCCTTCCTTGCTGCTTTATTTATTCTATTGTGAATGTTTTCTGTAATAATTCTCTGTCGATTTTACTGTTCGAACATACCACTTGATTTTTTGGAACTGTGCCCTTTGTGCTTGTGCTTGCTATTTACCAATTTTGGTTGTTTTGTGCCTTCTCTTTCTTTTACTTGCTCATTTCTCCCATATTCTTCACAATTGTCGTTTTATCTCAATTGATGTTTTCCCTTTTTCGCGCTTGTGTTTTACCGGCGCTATAGCAAATACACGTTGTTGTTGTTGTTGTTGTTACATGTGGTCACATGTGGTTACATGTTGTTACATGTGGTTACATGAAACCCTGCTCTTAACTACTTCTGACCGAGTGCTCTAGTATTGTGGGCCTTATTTAGACCACGAGCTAAATTGAATAAATCACGATCAATAAAGTGACAGTATTTATTCACAATACGCACGTGCATTTACTAAAAACTTGACATACAATTTGCACCCCTTTAGCACATTATTATCATTATTATTGTTAAAATCATTAGCAAGGTGAAAATGCGAAGAACATGGGAGAACAAATTTGCTAAAATGCATTTGTCAAATAGCCACAGTCCAGTTGTTGCTTTTCAAGGAAATGGTTGCCGAATTAAGGATAGCAAGTGTTACAAAACGTAGCACACATTCAATTTCTGATCGCCAAAACATCAGAAAATATCACGAAAACAGCGCCTTGATTGTATATGTCTCATTTTGCGCGTTTCTACTATATTTGCATGAGAGTATGCGTGCATATGTTTATGTATGAGTGGAGTATGCGTGTTTGTTATGTATTTATGTGCGTGTGTGAGCAATTGGCTATTTTTTATGCGTGTGTGCTGTTATGCTCATTGCGAGTTGTGTTTGAGTGTGTAGTTGGTGTTGGTGAGTTGTGTGTTAGCGTGTGGTTCTTGCGTTTACAGGCGTATTTTGTGAACAGTGTTGTAGTGCGACTTGTCATATTGGCTACATCACTCTCATCCATATATCACAAACTATTTCGACATAGAATATTTGAAATTACCGACTTGGTTTCAAAATATGTGTTATTGTTACTGTTGTGCGTTCAACATTGTTGCTATTGTTGTCGTGTGTGTGAGTGTAGATATTGTTACTTGTTAGTGTTATTGTTGTTGATGCGCAACTACACAACATTAACATGACCGCGCATCTGAATGCTACCAAAATATTTTATGAATATGATTACAATTATTTTTATTTGCCTTAATTTTGCACATTTTCCCACAGAACCTGGAGTGAACGGTAATAAATCCACTACTTCACCTACACATAAACACACACACACACACACACACATACAGACACGTACAATCCTTTACGACACGCATATTAAAGTAAGTGAGGGATGTCAGTAATATTACGCACCTGAATATTTTCTACAAGATACGCATACAAACGAGCAACACAGACACACACGAATAATTACTGAGCCAACGAGCAACCATACATACTCTTATGAGCAACCATACATACTCTTATGAGCAACCAAACTTACTCTTATGAGCAACCATACATACACTTATGAGCAACCACACTTACTCTTATGAGCAACCATACATACTCTTATGAGCAACCATACATACTCTTATGAGCAACCATACATACTATTATGAGTAACCATACATACTCTTATGAGCAACCATACATACTCTTATGAGCAACCATACATACTATTATGAGTAGGGCTGTCAAAAAGTAACCTAACAATCAGTAAAAAGTCACTTTAATTTCAGTAAAAAGTAACCTATAAAAGTAACCTAAAATAACCTATGAGTTTCAATGTTATTATTATTTTTGTATCGCTTTATCACATGTTTATCACGCCTTTGCTGATTAGTGTGCTATATGAAATGCACGGTTTGTTTGTTGTTTGTTTGTGATCCTAAAAAAGTAACCTAATAGCCAATAAAAAAGTATCCTAATAGCCAATAAAAAAGTATCCTAATAGCCAATAAAAAAGTAAACTAAATTTACCTAACCTTCGTAAAAATATCCTCCTTCAAAAAAGGTCTATTTTTGCAGTTATTAAGGAAGAAAATACACCAGTCCTTCTTGTTTATCCTCTTTCCGAGTTGGTACTATTTTACCACCCTCTCTCAGATCTTGTATCATTCTTATAACAAACCATCAAAAGTGACTCAATGCTATTTGGCCAACATCGCAAAAAGGAGCATAACCATCAAAATGGAATTTAAAGTGGAAAGCTAATATAAAAGTGAAATACACTAATTGCAAATGTAAATATTTTTAGTAATGGTCGCAATAATGCTCTTTACATTGTTTCAATGGAACTTGTTATCAAATAGCACGTGCTACAGCTTGTATATTAGTGTGAGCGTAAACACGTGTGAATGTGTGAATGCCCCCGTCATCCCATATGTAGCACCCTGTGCCCACAGTCTTATAAATGTCAAACGTGGAAAAATGGCGCTATCTCACGCTCTGAAAATCACGTGCTGATTCCTGTTCAAGTAAATGCGTACTGTCAAGTGCTACAGTGCAGTGTCTGGTATAGAGAGCTCACACATAGTACTATACGACGCTCCAAACATCTCACGACACCCTCCGGCTCGTAGACATTTCCTAAAATGGAATGACGCTATCCTTCGTACCCGAAGACGTCTAAATATCGAGTAGAACAGATATTAAGGTGAAGATCAATTGCTAAATCCTAACAGCAGAAATTTTGACATTTCTTAATCTTCAGACCAAATATTCCATCTCTTTTCCTATTTTATCCTCATATATACCGTTTTTGTGACTCTTATCTGCAAAAAGTAACCAAACTTCGTGGTAATGTGACCTAATAACAAGAAAAATATCAAAAGGTAACCTTACGATAAAAAGTAACCTAAAAGCAAAAAAAGTAACCTAAGGATGAAAAAGTAAGTTTTGGTAACCTAATAAGTTTATTAATTATTATCGTACACAACTTTTTCATGCAGTTCTAGGCATCGTATGAAAAAGTGACCCTAAACTGAAAAAGTAACTCTATTAACTTTTGACAGCCCTAATTATGACCAGCCATACATACTATTATGAGCAGCCATACATACGCTTATGAGCAACCATACATACATACTCTTATGAGTAGAGCTATCAATAAAGTAATCTAAAAATAAAAAATTAACCTCATTTTCAGGAAAAAGTTACCTGAAAAAGTAACCTAAAAGTATTCATGTGCTCCTTCGAAAAATTCAAAATTCATTCAATAAATGCATTAAATATTCACAATTAAATGCATTCAATATTCACAATGGGGGCCCCAAGTGTTGCCTTCGGGGAGGGTGCTTAATTCCTCGCAACGGCTCTGCCCTTTAGCACATTATTATCATTATTATTGTTAATTATCTGGTTTCCGCTCTGCTCACTCTACTGAATCTGTACTTATTTCCTTGTGTAATGATACCCTTTCACACTTCTCCTACCGTCAATCTGTCCTCTTGGTATTACTTGATCTATCCTCGGCTCTTGATCTTGTTAGTCACCCTATTATTATTCGTGTTTGGGTCTATCTTCTTCCGCCTTTTCTCTTCTGAAATCTTACCTCACTTATCGTACTTACTCAGTTGACTTCAATTCCTCTACCTCTGCTCACTTCCCTCTTCGATCTGGTGTTCCCCAAGGTTCCGTCCTTGTCCCACTATTATTTAATCTTTATATGTCTTCTCTTTGCCCTGTTCTTTGAAAACATTCCATTACTTTCAAAATCTATGCCGATGACATCCAATTCCTCATTCCTGTCACTCCTGATACTCCCTCCTTTCTCTCTGATATACTTTCTGAAATTTCCTCATGGGCCGCCTCTCGGCAGTTGTACTTGAATACTTCTAAGTCTGAGTTCATCGTCCTCCATCCACCTCGTATTTCACCTCCACTTCTCCCATTTCCTATCTCAACTGCTGTTCGCAATCTCGGCTCTATCTTTGTCTCTTCGCTCTCCTGCTTTGACAATATCGTTTCTGTCGCCCGCACTTGTCGTCTTATTCTGCGCTCTCTCTACCCTATACGTCCCTATCTTGATAAAAATTCCGCCATCACTCTTGTTCATACTCTCATTTTCCCCAGGTTAGACTACTGCAACTCGCTTTACTTTAGTGCTCCTCGTTCTCATCTCTTAATCCTTCAGCGTGTGATCAACCAATCTTGTCGATTTGTCTTTCATCCTACCTTTTCTCGCCACACGTCTCACCTACTTTTTCAACTCCACTGGCTTCCTATCATCCCACGAATTCATTTTCGCCTTTGCTGTCTCATTTACAAGCTTCTGCATGATCCTCACCAACCTTCTTATCTTGTTAATCTTTTGTCTCCCACTGACTCACACTCCTCTCGTCGCCCTCTTCCTCTCGCTTGTCCTCGTGCATCTAATGAATCTTCCTGGTCCTCTAAATCGTTCTTTTTTACGCCCCTCGCTTGTATAATTCTCTTCCCTCTCATATCACCCGCGCCTCTTCATTTCGGTCATTCCGCCATCGGCTTCGCCTGTACCTTTTTGACATTTCATTTGATCCCGTCTCTCACTCTTCATCTCCTTTCGCCTCTCTGTGATATTGCTTGAGCTATTTCTCCGTTTCATGATTGTTTCAATTCTCGTTGTCTTATTTTTTCCTGTCTTGAGCACAGTTACTGCTTCCTTTCCTTCCTTGCTGCTTTATTTATTCTATTGTGAATGTTTTCTGTAATAATTCTCTGTCGATTTTATTGTTCGAACATACCACTTGATTTTTTGGAACTGTGCCCTTTGTGCTTGTGCTTGCTATTTACCAATTTTGGTTGTTTTGTGACTTCTCTTTCTTTTACTTGCTCATTTCTCCCATATTCTTTACAATTGTCGTTGTATCTCAATTGATGTTTTCCGTTTTTCGCGCTTGTGTTTTACCGGCGCTATAGCAAATACACGTTGTTGTTGTTGTTGTTGTTGTTAAAATCATTAGCAAGGTGTAAATGCGAAGAACGTGGGAGAACAAATTTGCTAAAATGCATTTGTCAAATAGCCACAGTCCAGTTGCTTTTCAAGGAAATTGTTGCCGAATTAAGGATAGCAAGTGTTACAAAACGTAGCACACATTCAATTTCTGATCGCCAAAACATCAGAAAATATCACGAAAACAGCGCCTTGATTGTATATGTCTCATTTTGCGCGTTTCTACTATATTTGCATGAGAGTATGCGTGCATATGTTTATGTATGAGTGGAGTATGCGTGTTTGTTATGTATATATGTGCGTGTGTGAGCGATTGGCGATGTTTGTATGCGTGTGTGCTGTTGTGCTCATTGCGAGTTGTGTTTGAGTGTGTAATTGGTGTTGGCGAGTTGTGTGTTAGCGCGTGGTTCTTGTGTGTACAGGCGTGTTTTGTGAGCAGTATTGTAGTGCGACTTGTCATATTGGTTCACTCATTCTCATCCATATATCACAAACTATTTTGACATTGAATATTCGAAATTACCGACTTGGTTTCAAAATATGTGTTATTGTTAATGTTGGGTGTTCAGCAATGTTGCTATTGTTGTCGTGTGTGTCAGTGTAGATATTGTTACTTGTTAGTGTTATTGTTGTTGATGCGCAACTTCATAACATTCACATGACCGCGCACCTGAATGCTAACAAAATATTTTATGAATATGATTACAATTATTTTTATTTATCTTAATTTTGCAAATTTTCCCACAGGACTTGGAGTGAACGGTAATAAATCCACTACTTCACCTACACATAAAACACACACACACACATACAAACACGTACAATCCTTTACGACACGCATATTAAAGTAAGTGAAGGATGTCAGTAATATTACGCACCTGAATATTTTCTACAAGAAATGCAAACAAACGAGCAACACAGACACACACGAATAATTACTGAGGCAACGAGCAACCACACATACTTTTATGAGCAACCATACATACTCTTATGAGCAACAATACATATTCTTATGAGCAACCATACATACTCTTATGAGCCTGTTACCTCACCGAATCACATATCCGGTCACACCCTTGATCTTGTTCTATATCCATCTCCAGTTCTAGCATCCGACCTAACCCCTCCGATTGTTCTTGTATTCCCCTAGATACCACTACTTCTGACCACAGTCTCCTCACTTTCAATCTTCCCTTTCCCAAACCACGTATTTCTCCACCCAGATCCTACAGAAATTACAAAAATGTTGACCCTCGCCTCTTCTCAAGTTTATTCTCTCACATGCTTCCCTCAACTCAACTTCATTCACTTCCCCCTACCCAATTTTACTCTTCTTTTCAAGGTTATGTCTTCTATCAGTGAAACCATATTTCCACTACGCTCATCCTCCAATCGCTCCAATCTTAATCCTCGGTTTAATCGCGAACTAATCTCTCTTAAACGCGCTTAACGCTACCACGAGCGTGTGTGGAAGCGTTGCTGCACTACTGCTACGTGGTTATCATTCTGCTCATCTCGCTCTTTGTATATATCTGCTTTAAACTCTGCAAAACAAACCTACTACCAATCTAAATTATCCTCACTCTCTCGCTGTCCTAAATCTCTGTGGTCCTCGCTTGAGGTCACTCATTGAGTGGCCTGCAAAACCCAAACCTTTCGTCTTCTCTCTCTGCCTCCGACCTTGCTGTATTTTTTTCCAATAAAATCCAAATTGTAATTTCTAACATTTCTTCTCCTAACTCCCTCTTGACTCACACCAAATCCCACTATCATTTTACTCACTTTTCACATCTAGAGCTTCCTGATATCATCACTATCATTTCTACAACAAACTTTTCGCATTCCCTTGCTGACCGCACAAATTTTAGTGCCCTATCCGACTCTATTTTGCTCCTGGTTCCCCTTCTATTGCATTTAATCAATAGCTCTTTCATTCATGGTGTATTTTATCCTGAGAAGCATGCAGTCATATTTCCGATACTCAAAAAACCTTCACTCGATCCCTCGCTATGTAGCAGTTACCATCCCATTTCTCTACTCAACTTTCCCTCTAAACTCCTCGAGTCTGATATTCATTCTCAACTTGCGCCATTCATCAAAAAATATATTGACCCCTTCCAATCGGCTTTCAAGTCTGCTCACTATACTGAATCTGTCCTAACCTCTGTTACTACTACTGTTTCTTCTCATTCCTCATTCGGAAAATCTGCTTTGCTTATCCTCCTTGATCTGTCAGCAGCCTTTGACTTAGTTCACCACTCAATTTTAATCAGATATCTCTCCTTTCTTGGTGTGTCCTATTTAGCGACCTCTGCTACATTCTTATCTTACTGATCGTTCCTACTCGGTGCATTTCAATTCCACTACTTCTGTTGGGAGTTAGCTCCCCTACGCGTTACGGAGTGCGCTCCTGCGAATATGACCCAGCTACACTAACTTTATTATTATTATTATTAATTACAGGCAAATCCAGTAGCATGGGATGTGCAAGCACTATTACCACCCTAAGGTGGCCCCATGTACCGGAAGCGCCCAAAATATTCAGAGAGAAAGAGAGTTCGAAAAGAAAAAAGTCTAGAAAGAGAGTTGGAAAGAAAATTATGTATAAATAACAATAAATAATAAACCATCATCCGATAACAATCCAAAATGTCACTTCGCCCACGTTCCTCAATAAATATTAACAATCAACAATAAATATGTGATTCAGTAAATAAAAGCCATCAATAAATAAGAATAAATATCAATAGATAAGTAATAAATAACAATCAAGAGCAATAGATATGATTCAATAAGAAACATCCAACAATAAATATATATATAAATATGATTCAATAAGTAACAACAACACAAATAAATATGATTCAATAAACAACAAGGGGCAAGGTAAATCAGAACATGGCGCAGCCGACAGGATCAACTACGAAGTTCAAGGACGAGCTTTCCGTTGTTGTTCAAGTATTGCCTCAGCATGAACCACCAGTGACGGTTCCTCGACAAGGTGAGCCGTTTTCGTGGTAGGCAAAAGCAACCCAGCCACACAGATTAGAAATTTCAGTGGACAAAGAGCACTCGTTTCGAGCCTGGAGACGGCGGTGGGACGATTTTGTATTGTTAACAGTTCTGACAGCGGCACCGAAGACCATACAGTTGGCTGCACTGAGTTCTTGTCTCTCAGACGACACCATCAAGGTCATAGAGAACATCGACCTACCACATGCAGCATTTGATGACGTTGAATCTATTATAGCCGGCCTGGAGGCATACATCGTTGGGCAGACCAATGAGGTCATCGAACGGCGCAACTTCAACGCCAGAAGACAAGCAGAAGGAGAATGCTTCGACGATTTTTGCACAGCATTGAAAGACTTGGCGACGCGTTGCAAGTTTTGCAACAGCTGTCGTGAATCACTTATTCGTGACCGAATTATGATGGGGTTACAAGACGCGTCTACGGTGCAGAAGCTGTGTGCTGTCCCGAATCTTTCTCTGCAAAATGCTATAGAAATTTGCAGAGCACAGGAAGCCGCTAGTCGCGACGCATCGACTATTCTTGGACACCAAGTGGCTCAAATGAAATACGAGCGATTCAGCAAATCGGGTTCGGCGACTCCACACCAGAAAAAATGTTCGTGGTGTGGCGGTAGGTGGCATCTTGATATGACTCAGTGTCCCGCTCGACAGGCCACATGCAAATTTTGCAAGAAATTTCAGAAAGTGTGTCGCCAGCGTTCAAGGACACAATCGCACAGCGTATCACAGATGCAAGTCACGAGCATCATAGCCAGCACGACGACTGAACATGCACCACGGGTGACAGTGACGTTGCAAACCGACAAGACCATCAAAGTATAGGCACTTCCGGATTCCCAAGCTGATATTTCAGTAGCTGGACTCGATATACTGCATCGACTGAGCATGACACCAGCTGATTTGACTCCAGCTGAGATTCATAATCGTCCGAAATTGGCCGATCAATCAGCAGTGGAGACTCTGGGAACATTTGTAGGAAACATCTCTTGCGGGCGACGCAACGCACGAGAAGTCTTTCATGTGCTGCCAGGAGTTCAAGGACTTATTCTATCATGGCGCACTTCGCGTGCTCTTCATTTCCTTCATGAACAGTACCCAAGACAAACAGTGTGCGGGATCGACGCTAGTGGTACTGTAAAGGCACATCCCTTCGCTAGCGAACCTTCAAAGGCGATGGTCTCACATCCAGCAAGCGATGTTGATGCCAAAGTGCTGAAAAAATACCGATGACATAATGCAGCGTTTTCCTCAAGTTTTTGACGGAATCATTAGACCACTTCCGGGTGAAAAATTCAAAATTGCTCTTCGTGAAGACGCCAAGCCTTTCTGCGTTACGTCAACTGGAAGGATACCGTTCGCTCTAAGAGACAAACTCAAAGATATACTTGACATTCTCGTACGAAGCGGCGTTATCACTCCAACGACTGAAACGTCGGACTGGTGTGCCCCAATAGTCGTCGCACCAAAGAAACATTGTGACAAAAAAGTCTTGAGCACAAGAAAAGTTATGAAAAGAAAAGTTTTCCCTGTCTTGAGCACAGTTACTGCTTCCTTTCCTTCCTTGCTGCTTTATTTATTCTACTGTGAACGTTTTCTGTAATAATTTTCTGTCGATTTTATTGTTCGAACATACCACTTGATTTTTTGGAACTGTGCCCTTTGTGCTTGTGCTTGCTATTTACCAATTTTGGTTGTTTTGTGCCTTCTCTTTCTTTTACTTGCTCATTTCTCCCATATTCTTTACAATTGTCGTTTTATCTCAATTGATGTTTTCCCTTTTTCGCGCTTGTGTTTTACCGGCGCTATAGCAAATACACGTTGTTGTTGTTGTTGTTGTTACATGTGGTCACATGTGGTTACATGTGGTTACATGTGGTTACATGAAACCCTGCTCTTAACTGCTTCTGACCGAGTGTTCTAGTATTGTGGGCCTTATTTAGACCACGAGCTAAATTGAATAAATCACGATCAATAAAGTGACAGTATTTATTCACAATACGCACGTGCATTTACTAAAAACTTGACATACAATTTGCACCCCTTTAGCACATTATTATCATTATTATTGTTGAAATCATTAGCAAGGTGAAAATGCGAAGAACGTGGGAGAACAAATTTGCTAAAATGCATTTGTCAAATAGCCACAGTCCAGTTGTTGCTTTTCAAGGAAATGGTTGCCGAATTAAGGATAGCAAGTGTTACAAAACGTAGCACACATTCAATTTCTGATCGCCAAAACATCAGAAAATATCACGAAAACAGCGCCTTGATTGTATATGTCTCATTTTGCGCGTTTCTACTATATTTGCATGAGAGTATGCGTGCATATGTTTATGTATGAGTGGAGTATGCGTGTTTGTTATGTATTTATGTGCGTGTTTGAGCAATTGGCTATTTTTTATGCGTGTGTGCTGTTGTGCTCATTCCGAGTTGTGTTTGAGTGTGTAGTTGGTGTTGGTGAGTTGTGTGTTAGCGTGTGGTTCTTGCGTTTACAGGCGTATTTTGTGAACAGTGTTGTAGTGCGACTTGTCATATTGGCTACATCATTCTCATCCATATATCACAAACTATTTCGACATAGAATATTTGAAATTACCGACTTGGTTTCAAAATATGTGTTATTGTTACTGTTGTGCGTTCAACATTGTTGCTATTGTTGTCGTGTGTGTGAGTGTAGATATTGCTACTTGTTAGTGTTATTGTTGTTGATGCGCAACCACACAACATTCACATTACCTCTTATCTGAATGCTACCAAAATATTTTATGAATACGATTACAATTATTTTTATTTGCCTTAATTTTGCACATTTTCCCACAGATAATGCACCTGCAGTGAACGGTAATAAATCCACTACTTCACCTACACATAAAACACACACACATACAAGCACGTACAATCCTTTACGACACGACACGACATTGTAGTGAGTGAAGGATGTCAGTAATATTACGCACCTGAATATTTTCTACAAGAAACGCATACAAACGAGCAACACAGACACACACAAATAATTACTGAGCGAACGAGCAACCACACATACTTTTATGAGCAACCATACATACACTTATGAACAGCCATACATACTCTTATGAGCAACAACACATACTATTATGAGCAACCATACATACTCTTATGAGCAACCATACATACTATTATGAGCAACTATACATACTCTTATGAGCAACCATACATACTCTTATGAGCAACACATACATACCATAAAACCAGCCATACATTTGCTAATATTGTCGATTCTCGTCTCAACTCGTTTCGGCAGGAACTAATGACCAATTTCCGTAGCTCGCCTAGTCAAACTGTCACGGCTGCTACTCGTTCTCCCAACTCTCTAAAGTCCAACGCGGTTGTCCTCAAATCCAGAAATTCTGACACACCTACTTCTGAAGAACTTGTGGCTCCAGCTCTACAGAAAATTCCGGTCTCTGGTTCCCGCCCATCTGCCAACGGTAGCAAGTGTCTTTGTTCATTGTTCTCTGTTTGGGGACTACCTGAGTATATCAATTCGGATAGAAGGCCGGCATTTGTATCGACTGAGTACCAGACGCTTATGCATGAAAAGGGTGTGTTACTAGTTACTCTTCTTCCTATAACTCTCGCTGTAATGGGCAAGTGGAAAGGGCGAATGTAACTTTGTGGCGGACGATAAGTTTAGCGCTCGCATCTCGTGATCTACCGATTTAGGCGTGGGAGTCAGTACTTGACGATGCGCTACACAGCATGAGATCTTTGCTGTCTGTAGCCACCAACGAGACCCCACAGGAACGGATGTTTATTCATCCTCGAAAGGCGATGTACGATGAAGCTCTTCCATCATGGCTGAAAATGAACGAAAACGTTGTGTTCAAATGCTGTCTGAGAAGGTCAAAATACGAACCTGATACAGAGGAAGTACGAGTTTACCCTAGTGTAAGTACTGTGCGTTTACCCTAGTGACATTTTTGTGATTGATCGTGTTGTCGCGCTACGCGCTACGCGCCACAGGTGTTCCTGGTCCTTTGAGCGCATGTGCGTGCGTCCGTTCGTCTCCTCTCAGACGTGTGTACGTGTGGGTGTGTGTCTGTCTATATATATGTGTGTGTGAGTATATATGCGTGTGTGTATATATGTGTGTATGTGTGTACGTGTGCGTGTATGTGTGTGTGAACGTTTGAATACGCGGCTTGGTTCCGGATGTCACATCGGGGAAAACGTACACGTCCGCATGGGCGGAATGTCAAATCTGCCCATCCATCTCCACAAACGACGGACCTGCGGTCTGCCAATCGAGGCCGTGAGGCTCAACGAGCCCCTGCAATCGCCATCGCCACATACAACACCAGAACTCTGACCGGAAACGACAGAGTAGCTGAGTTGGCGCGCCTTGCCTGTGATTTGAACATCGACATCATCGCCGTGCAGGAACATCGCAGACGTCTTCCCTATACAACTACTGACACAGTACACACACTTGATGTGGGACTTGGCTGGAGTTTCTGGATGACGTCTGCGACAGATGCTGGCGGCGATGGGGTCGGTTTTCTCATGTCGCAGAAGATGCAGGCGCTGCTTCTCAACATCAAGTCTCAGCACTCCAGAATACTGACGGCGACCTTTCAACTGAAACAGGGACGGCTACATGTTGTGAACTGTTATCTACCAACTGCTTGTGCACCATCTTTAAACAAATTAGAGGAGTGCACAGATGCAATCACAAGCATCCTTGAATTGGTGCCAAAGAGAGACGTTGCCGTCGTACTCGGCGATTTCAACGCCGACTTGAAAATGGCCACTAACAACTGCCACTGTCATGCACAAGCTGTGTCGGCACACACTGACGCTGTCGAGGACTTCGTCTGCAGCTCTGACCTGTCTCCAATCAACGGCTTTATGAGACAACGGAGGAACCGTTTGATCACTTTCAACGGACCAGGCGGACGAAGAGCACGGCTGGACTACATATTCATTAAGTCTTACTGGAGACGTATCGTGAAAGGGCTCAAATGTATCCGTCCCAAGTGCGTCCCTTCAGATCATTCGTTGTTAATGTGCTCGCTGCAGACACGGATGTGGCCTTTTTCGAGGACAGGCGCAGGAAAACAACGTCCTCCTGACTGGCGTTCCCTACAAAACCTGGCGACCAAGCGACGTTTCACCGGTATGGTAATCAACAAACACCGGCAAGGAAACGGCACGTACAACTGCCTGTTGAACGCCGTACACTGTGCGGCGGAAGCTGTACTGCCTCGTTGTCCCACTCAACGTCGCGTCTGTTTGTGGGCGGACGACGCGCAGGTCCTGGCAGCTCGTCGGCGAGTGCTGTCAGCTGCCCCTGCAGAGC
The DNA here is from genome assembly GCA_916048095.2 of Sacculina carcini. Classification (NCBI taxonomy): domain Eukaryota; kingdom Metazoa; phylum Arthropoda; class Thecostraca; family Sacculinidae; genus Sacculina; species Sacculina carcini. Next base: position 1,344,801 of record OU696595.1, read on the forward strand.
GCCATCGAATGGAGCTTCACTTGCAGTCGACGTATGAGAGGCGCCGCAACGAGACGATCAATGATGTGGTGGCTGAGTTGAGCGAGCATCATACAGCCGGCAGCGGCACTGCAATTTGGCGGTGCATAGATCAACTCACCGGCCGAAAACATAGAACTCCAACTATATTAGCTGCCGAAGGAGTGTCAAAAAGACTTGTGGCCGCAAAAGAATATTTTTCGTCGGTGTATGCGGCCGCAAAGCTGAGTGACAGCACACTGCCGTCGTTAACTGCTCCACTTCCGCCTGCTCCGATGGTGAACTGCACTCCAGCGTCTTCAAGCGAGTTGCTTGCTGCTGCTCGCAACATGAAGCTGGGCAGAGCGTCTGGCAGAGACGGAGTACCGACCGACGTGTGGCGCATTGATAGAATGTGTGACCTCCTTGTTTTCACCATAAATAATGTGATCGCCAATGCTGCACCTCCGGACGAGTGGCGAGTCGCGTGTATAGTGCCGATCCCCAAGAAGGCAACCACCACATCAATGTCTGACTTTCGGGGGATATCGCTCCTGTCAGCAGCAGCCAAATTGTGCAACAGAGTGCTGCTGCTCAGACTGAGGCAGCGCATGGAATGTCTGCTGCTGACTCTTCAATCAGGCTTCCGCCCGCATCGCAGCACAACTGAGCAAATTGCCGCACTACGAGTGTGCATCGACACTTGTCTGGCCAGAAGAAAAACCCTATGTATCGTTTTTATCGATTTTTCCAAGGCTTTCGATAGTGTCGATCGTGCAGCTCTGCAAAACATCCTGCTCTGCTACGGCGTCAGACAGTCAATTGTCAGTGCTATAATGTTGTTGTACACTGACTCGCAGGCGTTCGTACGTACAGCGGACGGCGACACAGACACATTCACCACACACTCGGGAGTGCTACAGGGTGACACACTGGCGCCATATCTATTTGCCGTGTGTATGGACTATGTGTTGCGGTGAAGTATGAACGACACTGATGCCTACACGGTGAGACGCCGACTTTGCCGCCGAAAGCCCGCCGTCAAACTGTCTGCGCTCGCCTATGCCGACGACGTTGCCCTACTAGCCGACACAGCGGAGTCAGCGCAGTCACAGCTGAACAGGTTTGAGCGCGTCGCCGGCACAGTGGGTCTCAAGCTGAATCGCACCAAGTCGGAGGTGATGCACATCGGAGACGACAGTGGGACCAGCAGTGTGAGCACGCTCGACGGCGCTGAACTGGATGTGTGCACTAATTTTAAATACTTGGGATGCCAAATTATGAGTTCGAGAAGTGCATACCGGCACAGACGGAGGCTTGCGTGGGTGGCAGCACGTCGTCTCAACACACTCTGGCTAAGTGAAGCGGCACCAGCAGTGAAAGTGCAGCTGTTCAAGGCGTGCGTGCAGAGCGTGCTGCTGTACAGCGGTGAGTCATGGACACTGACCCAGTCTCTCGCTGATGAGATCGACGCTGGTCACCGTGCACTGCTGCGGTATGCCGTCGGTGTCCGTTATCCTCAGACCATGTCAAACGACGATGTGTATACCATCTCACAGTGTCGACCCGCCACTCACACCCTTCGTGCCAGCAGACTGAAACTGTTCGGTCACACCGCCCGGCGACCTGAAACGCCTCTGGCTCTGGTGCTGCACCCAGAACATCAACCAACTGAGCCTTTGAGACGCGGCGGCGCCCTGAGGCGGACGTTCGTGACTCAACTGGTGGATGACATCACGACCAGCATCAACATGTCTGTCGTCAACGCCTGGAGGATGGCTCGAGATAGACATCAGTGCCAAAAGCCATCCGGAATATAGTCTAGTGCAATATAAATGTATTCCTTGTGTGTGTGCGTGTGTGTGTGAGTGTGTGTATGTGTGAGTGAGTGATATCTATTAAATGAATACTTATGTCGTATAGGAATTGAAATTGACGTGAGTGTATGTTTACACCGAATTAATGCCTGATTTTTTTTTCAGAATGTGCAATATGTCTTGGGTGCATGAGCGCTGTGTTACTGTGTGGTGATGGCTCGCCGGTCTTACTTTTACCATGTTTGATCGACATGCGAATATATATATATATATATATATATATATATATATATATATATATATATATATATATATATAAGTACGAGTTTTACATTTAAATCCTCAGTGGATGAAAGTGCTCCACGCATGAGGAAAGGAGTCAACTGCTCCGTTCAGACATCTGGCGCCGACGGGTGAAGAGAGCGTTCGTGGTGAAAACTTACCTGTTGAGACGGAGCAAGCGGAGCATCTGGGCGGCCCAACTAAACCAAATCCAGCCGTGGAGAATTTACCTCAACAAACCGTGGAGAATGAAGAACCCAGTCCAGGTCCATATGATGGTCATATTGACGTAGGTGCCATTGTTTTGGGACCAGCCAAATTACCAACTCCGGAATCTCGCAGGTCGTGTCGTAATCGGCGTCAACCTGATTATTTGTCAGATTACGTCCGTTAACATCCATTATTTCCTACACGTTTGTTTTGTGTGTTCATGTACGCCCCCTTGAGGTTTCGCAGTCGTGTTGGTTTTGGTGGGGGAGAATGTAGTGTTATTTGGGGAAATCCCAAAGTTGGTGTTGGCGGTTCTATATGAATCTTGTGTGTTGCGTATTTGGATGCTTTGATTTAGATGAGTGTGTGTGCTCGTGAATGAGTGGTCGTTTGTTAAATATTGCCAGGTTATTGATGTTTAATCTCGAATTGGTAATTGCAAAAAGTTCAATTGCATACATAACAGTCCCTCCAGAGCCGTAGTAACCGCCCCCCGTACCCCCCGGCCGGGGGGCCCCAAATGTTGTGGCGCCCCGTTGCTTCACGTATTATGTGATTATGTCTAATAAATAAATTCATTATTTGGTGATTTATATATAATCGGGGCCCCAAGTGTTGCCTTCGGATGGGGGGACCCATAATTCTTCGCAACAGCTCTGACTCCCTCAGCTACTAAACTGATTCATTGTTTCATCTTTTCAAGAATAAACTACTGTAATTCTTTATATTTTCATACACCTCGCTCCTCTCAGAAACTCATGCAGCATGTCAGTAATAAATTGTGTCGTTTCGTGTTTTCTCCTTCCAAATTTTGTCATACCTCACCCTATATCTACAAACTTCAATGGCTCCCGATCGTCCCTTGCATCCACTTAAAAATTTGATGTCTACTTTATAAACTTTTGCATGACCCCCGGCAACCTACGTACCTTTCCAAGCTTCTTACACTCTCTAATAACTTTCTTTCCCGTCATCCACTTGCTGTATTCTGTCCACGAGCAATCAATGAACCTACCTGGTCTAGTAAATCCTTCCCTTTCTATGCTCCACGTTTGTACAGCTCTCTTCCCTCCCATGTTATCTCCTCCACATCCTTCTCATCGTTTTCCTCTTCTCTGCGCAATCATCTCTTTGATAAATCTTTTGATCATGACTCTCACTCTCTGACTCCTTACGCTTCGCTCTGGGCCATCATACCGTACGCGTCTCGCTTCATATATTTACTAGTAGTTTGTTTACTGTTTCTGCTTTCTTCTTACTGCCATGTTTCAATTCTGACACACTGTGTACTGTAACACATTACTTGCTATGTCCTATACTGTGACACATGACTTGCTATGTCCTATACTGTAACACATTACTTGCTATGTCCTATACTGTAACACATTACTTGTTATGTCCTATACTGTAACACATTACTTGCTATGTCCTATACTGTAACACATTACTTGCTATGTACTATACTGTAACACAGTACTTGCTATGTCCTATACTGTAACACATGACTTGCTATGTCCTATACTGTAACACATGACTTGCTATGTCCTATACTGTAACACATTACTTGCTATGTCCTATGCTTTGATGGCGGACGCCGTTATTACAGTCCAAAGTTCCATGATGAGAAAAGTGCTTGCAAAATTGCCGGTATCACATTTTCGCATGGTAAAAGACCAGGTCACAGCAAGTTCTCTCTCGACTGACTGCTTTCCCAAATCTGCAATCAGCTGAAGCTGCGTCTCCAGCTCACTTCAGCTGAGCTTCTGAGACGGCTGAAAAGCCGAATTGGAATGGCGCAAGTCTTCAGAGTGGCTTGTAGACATCTAGGTTTTTTCTTCCAAACGATGCGAGGCACGAGATAATCGTGGAGACATTCCCAGCACATCTGCTTCTTCCTCTCCAGCTGTGACTCCGCGAATGACGAATCTCTAGTACGTCTCTAGTAAATCTCTCTTCTCTAATAAATGTCTCTAGTACGTGCCGCACACCAGCCTCATGACGTCACCGAATGTCGCCGTGTTATCCGTATGATTAACTTTTCCACCGCTTCATGCCTCATCTGGCACTCGCTGTTTGGCCTCTACACGCTGCAGTACATGACACCGCTCGCCAGTGGGGTTCCGAACAAATTGCAGCATTTGAACAAGCCAATTGCGCTCTTGCAGCAGCTTCCCGTCTCTATTATCATCAGACGAACGGGTCCACGCAACTGATGGCGAACACGTGAGACATCGCAGTCGGTGCGGTAGTACAGCCGTGTTAAAACGGAGTGTGGGTCCATTGGCATGTAGCTCTCGTGTGTTTTATCCTGCGGGGACAAAATAATGCACAGGCGACAAAAAACTATTGGCTATGAAAATGTTTCGTCACATGCTTGAGGGTCGCCCAGGCCTGCATGTACTAACCGACCACACGCCGTCAATATACGCCTTTACTAGCAGCATCGAAAAATCGTCACGTGTGCAGCGGCATGTGACGCGATATATGTGGTTACATGTGGTTACATGTGGTTACATGTGGTTACATGTGGTTACATGTGGTTACATGTGGTTACATGTGGTTACATGTGGTTACATGTGGTTACATGTGTTCACATGTGGTTACATGTGGTTACATGTGGTTACATGTGGTTACATGTGGTTACATGTGGTTACATGTTGTCACATACTCTTATGAGCAGCCATACATACACTTATGAGCAACCATACATACTCTTATGAGCAACCATACATACTATTATGAGTAAGCATACATACTCTTATGAGCAACCATACATACTCTTATGAGCAACCATACATACTATTATGAGCAACCATACATACTCTTATGAGCAGCCATACATACTATTATGAGCAACCATACATACTATTATGAGCAGCCATACATACTCTTATGAGCAAACATACTTGCACTTATGAGCCACACATACACACATACCCTTATGAGTAGAGCTATCAAAAATGTAATCTAAAAATATAAAAATTAACCTCATTTTCAGGAAAAAGTTACCTGAAAAAGTAACCTAAAATTATTCATGTGCTCCTTCGAAAAACTCTTGTTAATGCCCACAAAGCTTATTTTCTCCTCATAGGTTTTGGTGACATTTCTACAACAAAACACCAAAAACATCCCAATACGTGTAGTGTGTGCCTACACCGCCAGAGGGCGCGAGGGTACTAGGCGTGGGTGACGCTAACGGCCGTCAGCCAGTGTGTGTACAGCAGTGGTGGTGTGTGTGTCGTGGCCTTGTATCATTCTATTGTTGTTGTATTGTTATTGTTATTGTTGTGTTGAGTGCTATAATATATCGTACATGGCGCAGCCGCTGCGAGACGAACAACAGCAGAAGCTGGACCAGCTCACAGAGTTGGTGACTCAGCTCGCTCGCCAGCAGCTTGTAATGGCAGCCCCCGCCAGCTCGCCTGCAGTCGCCCCACACACCATGGCTCATTGTCAGCCACCAGCCCGTCTGGCCTACGCCGCATCGGCAGCCGACTTCACCTCCTGGAAGGAGCGCGTGCTGGCGTACACCACACTGTCAGGCAGTGATAGCCTGAGCCCTGCCCAGCAGCAAGCGCTGCTCACGACACTGCTGGACGACGAGTGGTGCCGCGTCATCCGCCACTCACTGACGCTGCCGGCGACGGCTGATTTGCCCGCCTGTATCCGCCTATTGGAGGAGCATCAGCAGTCGCGGCAGAATGTGCTTGTGGAACGCCGGCGATTTTTCACCCGCCGTCAGCGGGACGGCGAGAATGTGGGCGAATGTCTGCGCTCTCTGCGAGAAATTGCCGCCAGCTGCGATTTTTGCCCTGCCTGCCGCGACGAGCGTCTTCGCGATCAGTTAGTGATGGGGACAGCCGACTCTGCTGCCCTGCACCAACTCCTGCAGGTCGCACACAAAGACCTGACGCTGAAAAAGGCAACGCAGGTATGTCAAACGGCTGAGTCGGCCCGCCAGGACGCTGCAGCCATGCGGAACACCGGACCCGATGTGGCTGATTCTTCTGCTCCCCGCGCAGAGGTCGCCGCTGTAAGCCATCTGCAACCGCGCATGTGCGACGCGCATGCGCACAGCAATGACTCCGTCCCGTGTGTCCGCTGTGGTGGGCACCACCAGACAGTACCGTGCCGCGCTGCGGAGAGCATGTGTCGTCGCTGTGGAAAACGCGGGCATTACTCGCGCGTCTGTCGCTCATCGCAGCTCGGTACCCGCCGTCGTAGAGATAATTTTCTCCGCGACGTCGCCGATGTTGCCGATGAAGTTGATGATGAGAACACACTAGATATGTGCCCGTATATCGGTGATGTAGTTGATGGCCAAAAACACACGCGCTTAACCGCCGTTCACATTGCCGTTTCCGCAGAGGGCCGCGCGCCGCGCGAGATCAAGTGGCGATGCGACTCTGGCGCCGATGTGTCTGTAATTGACGCTGGGGTTGCGAAGCAGCTCGGAGTGGCCGCCAGTAGCTTGCGCCCACCGTCGTCGCGCCTGCGTGTTGCCAACGGTCAGTTGCTGCTGTGTCTGGGCACGTGCGAGGCAGTCTTGCGACTCGGTGATGCATCCTGCCGCTCCACTCTGTACGTGGTGCCGTCAGTGCGCTGTGCTCTGCTCTGCTGGCGAGACGCAGTGGAGCTGCGTCTACTGCACCGGGCGTTCCCTCGGCAGATGTCTCGCGAACAGCACCTGCAGCAGGTGGCCGCTGGACCAGCAGCCGTTCAACAATGCCCGCGCTGGACCAACACAACTCAGCCAACAGCGGCGGACCGTCGTGCGCACAGCGAGCAGCTTATAGCGGCCTTCCCTCGTGTGTTCTCCACGGACGGTCCTCTGCGGGAGATGAAAGGCGGGGCAATGCGGATCGATCTGCGCGATGAAGCGGTGCCGTACAACGTGACGGCTCCTCGCTCCGTGCCGTTCTGTCATCGCGCCCAGGCACAACAGCAGCTGGAGCTGCTTCAGCAGCAGGGCGTAATCGAGCCGGTCTCCCACCCGACAGATTGGTGCTCACCCATCGTCGTTGTCGGCAAGCGCAAGGCAGACGGCACGCCAAACGGCTGTCGGCTCACGGTGGACTTCACACGCCTCAACCGCTTCGTTCGCCGGCCTACACATCCGGTTCGCTCGCCTGTGGAGGCTGTCAGCAGTATGGGCCTCGGCAATCGGTGGTTCACCCAGGTGGACGCATTACAAGGGTACTTTCAGGTGCCCTTGCGGCGCGAGCACCGAGACCTCACCACCTTCATCACCCCGTGGGGCCGATTCAGGTTCTGTCGCGCGCCTATGGGCCTGGTCTCCAGCGGCGACGAGTTCAACCGACGCGGCGACGTCGCCTTGTCTGGCCTACCCGACTCCTGCAAGATCGTGGACGACGTGCTGGTGTATACCGCCAGCTACGACGAGCATCTGCAGCGAGTCTGGCAGCTGCTACAACGCTTTGACGACGCCGGCGTTACGTTGAACCTGCAAAAATTTATGTTCGCCGCCACTTCCGCCAATTTCTGTGGATTCCACATCAACGCCTCTGGATTCACCGTCGACCACAAGAAAATTCGAGCCCTCGCAGAATTTCCCGCACCGACGGACCTTACATCCCTGCGGTCCTTTCTCGGTTTGGCGAACCAGTTCGGTGACTTCTCGGACTCCATCGCCTCCGCTGCTGAGCCCCTGCGCCAGCTGCTTCGCAAAGGCGTTGAGTGGCAGTGGACAACACAGCACGATGCGGCTTTCACGGCGGTCAAGCGCGCGTTGGCCAGCCCTCCTGTGCTTGGTCACTTCGACCCAACGCGGCCCACAATGCTGGAGACGGATGCAGCACGTGAGAAAGGTCTCGGATTCGTTCTTCGCCAGCGGGATGATCAAGGCCGTTGGCAGCTGATCCAGTGTGGGTCGCGATTTGTGTCCGACACCGAAAGCAGGTATGCTGTGTGTGAGCTGGAGATGCTGGCAGTTGTGTGGGCATGTCAGAAATGCCATCAGTATCTGGCTGGCCTCCCCACGTTCAGTGTGGTCACCGATCACAAGCCTCTCGTTCCGATACTGAACGAGAAGGCACTCGGAGACATCTCCAACCCGCGCCTGCAACGTATGCGACAGCGTCTGCTGCACTTGACTTTTGTCGCTAGCTGGAGACCGGGTGCAAAGCACAACATCGCCGACGCTCTGTCGCGCGCACCTTCCCAGCCTGCTGATGCTGACGCTGACGTTGACGAGTGCTCGTCTGGATTCTTCGTCCAGACGCTGGACGCGTTCACAGACGCAGACGACCTGGGTCATCGCACGTCACCGATTGACACCACCCTGGAGGCGGTGCGAGCTGCATCTCTGGCCGACGATGAGTGTCGCCAATTGATGACGTACGTGCTGGGCGGTTTCCCTCAGCACAAACATCTGCTGCCCGCCAGTCTCCACCCATTCTGGGGCGTGCGCGACCAGCTCACTGCGGACCATGGGCTGATCCTGGTCGGCTGCCGCCTGCTTGTGCCCAGGTGTTTGCGGAAGGACACCCTCCGTCGGCTCCACGACGGTCACCAGGGGCAGGCCAGGACTGTGCAACGCGCACGGCAAACTGTCTTCTGGCCGGGCCTGAACAACGAAATCGCCACTGCCGTAGCATCGTGCCGAAAATGTCTGCAGTACAAAGACAGCCAGCAAAAAGAGCCATACCTGACGGAACCGCACCCGACACGTCCTTTCGAATCGGTGTCCGCGGATTTTTTCCAACACGCAGGGAAGACCTACCTCGTGTACGCGGACCGGTTCTCCAACTGGCCACTGGTGTTCGACTGTGGCCGTGACACCTCGGCTCATCAGCTGGTGAAGCTGCTACGACATGTGTTCGCCATGACGGGGGTTCCGACCATACTGTCGTCAGACGGCGGTCCACAGTTCACGGCGCGCCACACGGCCGAATTTCTGCGACTTTGGCACATACGCCATCGTGTCTCCAGTCCGCACTTCCCGTCTTCTAATGGGCACGCTGAGTCCGCCGTGAAACGGGTGAAGCGGCTCATTCAGAAGGCGGCGCACGACGGGAACATCGACACAGACGCCTTTGTCGCCGGTCTGTTGGAGCTGTGCAACGCGCCGGGTGCCGATGGTCGCTCCCCCGCGCAGCTTTTGTACGGCCGCCCCGTGTCGTCCGCCGTTCCCGCGCATCCACGCTCGTTTCTGCCGGAGTGGCAGCCGCCCACCGCTGAGTGCGACCGGCGAGCGGCGAGCTTGCACAACAAGCAGGTCGCCCAATACAACCGGTCGGCTAAGGTGTTGCCGCCGTTGCTGCCCGGCACTACGGTGGCTCTCCAGGACCCGACATCCGGTCGCTGGGACCGGACTGGCGTGGTCGCCATGACTGGCCGTCGCCGCCAGTACGCGGTGCGCCTGCCACACGGCGGTCTCTACTGGCGCAACCGTAGACACCTGCGACCAGCAGCCAACACACCCTCGCCCGTGGTACAGCCGCCGCTCGAAGTGCAGCCGCCGCCATCTGTTGGCACGGCGCCGCTACCGTCGCAGGAGACCAGAAGCAGACCCGCATCACCGCCGCCGCCGCCGGGGGAGAATGTGGGCGGTACATCGGAGGCCTCACGAACCCCGCAATTCCGCCGGAGCGCCCGAACACGCAGACCACCGTCGCATCTGAGCGATTACGTCTGCAGAGCCGACAGCGCCCCCTCCACCACTTGAAGGGGAGATGTAGTGTGTGCCTACACCGCCAGAGGGCGCGAGGGTACTAGGCGTGGGTGACGCTAACGGCCGTCAGCCAGTGTGTGTACAGCAGTGGTGGTGTGTGTGTCGTGGCCTTGTATCATTCTATTGTTGTTGTATTGTTATTGTTATTGTTGTGTTGAGTGCTATAATATATCGTACAATACGGACAGAAAACAAAGCTAATGCATTAATTTATATTCATCAAGACACTCAAATTTATGAACTGCATAATTATTTCATATGACTGTGCGGTACCTTTGTCGAGTTGTCACGTAATTCAGCTTGTTTCTGCGAGTCAATATGTATGTCTGTGTGTGCGTGAACATTGTTCGTGTGTTTGTGCTCACGTCTGCATGTGAGAATAATTTGCTGAATATTATTATAAGGGGTACTGATTTGACTCTTGAGCTTAACCTTGGGAAAATGACACAGTCTCACGCTGCAAACATCCCATGATATTTCCCGTCTCGTGCATATTGATAAGTGTTACTGTGTAGTATCGAGTATAAAGAGCTCATACATTGTACTATCCCACACTCCAAACATGTACTCTGGCTCATGTCAATTTCTTAATATGAAGAGAATCAATCCAGCGTATCTGTAGTGTCTATGGTGATCCATTATTGTCTCTCATATTGTGTTAGTTGCGTTTATGCGCTCATTGAGACGATGAAGTGTAACTGGTCAGCCAATCGTGTAATCGCAATGTAAAATCGTGTAAATCGTAAATCGTGTAAATCGAGCCTCACGCTCTTATGCGACAATTATTCTGCATATAGATTGTCTGATGTGTATTGGCTTATTATTATGCATAGTGAATGTTGGTGCCGTTAAAACTATACTGTCATCACTATCTAATGCGTGTGTGTTTGTGTTTATCACTCTGTTTGAGTAGCAAAGGACCTAATGGCCCAGCTCGGTGAGTAATTGTTCTATACAACCAATGATCATACACATTTTGTCATTAAAATGACGGTTTCAGCCCGGGCGACATGTTTGAGGGCATCATCTACGACATAAACACACAGACACACATACACATACTCGTGTTACGCGAAGCTCGTTCAGACCGCGCACATAACAAAGAGCGGTGTAGCACATCAGATATATTATAAATACACAGTAACAATAGTACAAAGAATATCACAAGGCCGGAGACGAGCAAAACCTCGGCACGAAGGCCGCGGCACAGAATTCCGTAACAGTGGTGTAGCGAGTCCTCCACTGAAACAGCTACTGCACCGTTACAAATAATACAGATAATAATCGCGCAATAAATATCAAAGGCCGGAGACCAGCAAAACCTCGGCACGAAGGCCGCGGCACAGAATTCCGTAACAGTGGTGTAGCGAGTCCTCCACTGAAACAGCTACTGCACCGTTACAAGAAATACAGGTAATATCCTAGGCCAATGCGCGGCAATCGCAACGAGCACGTTGTCCAACACAATGTGTCGGACGATGCTCGGGTCGAACTGACACAAGGCGAGCGAGACACAGAGAGTAGCCCTGTCAGTCAAGCTATTTCCAAAGTCCCAGTCAAACTGCCCGCGCACCGAGGCGACGGGACTTGAATAAACTTGGCCGTGCGTGTGCATCGACCCGACCGCCTATGAACATTGGAACACAATTGGCCAGGCAATAGCAAAAGACAAATGTAGCCACCCGATTGGTAGCTATGTGATCACGCCAGCACGTAGGCTAATGTGATTGGCTGAACTATTTTCGCAAGCTAACACGCACACACACGTCACCTAACCTACATGGAATATTCTAGAACGCATGCCACACAAACATACAGACACATGCGGCACATACATAGAAACACATACGCACACGTATACACATGCAACAAGCGTGTTTGCTGGTTGTACGCAGACACACGTCACCTAACCTACACCGAACATTCTGGAAGGCAAGCCAAACGAACATACAAACACGTGCGGCACATACATATAAACGCATACGCGCACGCATAAACATTTAAATATACACACATTTATACAATAAATAAAATATGCATGACACGCCACACTCGTATAGGCTGGCATAAATACACACTAATATGCTGATATGCTCCCGTATTAATGTTTGTTGCATAATAGTGGATATTGTTTGCACGCAAACGTATAAGTAGCATGGAATTATACAAGCAAAACTTGCATTAACCATCAACAGTTGAGCTCAATTCTAAGTAAGTGAAATCAAAAATCATTTTTTACTTGAACTATTTGATGAACAGAACCCTATATATCAACGTCTTGTCGAGGGAAAAACAGTATCTAGATCGGGATGAAATCGCGTCTACGCAGCAACAATTAACAAGCTATGCTAAAACAGCCAATATAACAAATATTACGAAATAAACATTGCCAATATTGGTTAAGCTATGCCAAACCAGCCAATATTACAATATTACAATATTACTTAATAAACCTCATAACTTCATCCACTCAATCAACGTACATCCGGTGTGTGTGTTTGTGTATGCGCGTGTGTGCATGGGCATGTTTGTATGTGTATATGTTTGTATGTGTGTGTATACGCGTGTATGTATGTGTGTGTGTATGTGAATGTATGTGTGTGTATGTGTGTCTGTGTGTGCGTGTGTGTGTGTGTGTTGAATATGTTGTCATGTATAAGCTATATTCGCGGTTCGTGTGCAAGTTTGTGTATGTGTGTGTACTCTTGAAAGCATATCAGTTGAGTAGTACAGTACACAGTAGTCATTGTCAACCGCTGTCATGAGCGGGATTATTTCTATTTTTCTTCATATATACATGTATACGAACTAATGATATCAACCATGTTCAACTATGGATTAGCAATGCACCTGTGATTCATTTTTCACGACTGAAGCCAGTTGGCGACGAAGTGACGAGAAACGCGCAGTGCGCATGTTCTAGCCTTCATAAACTCACCAAGTGTAGCTGATATATAGAAAATACAACAAATGAACTATTTGAAAAATATTCACTCATATTTGATCACGTTGGCTTAATGGTTGTACATTTTAATTGCAGCGTTAGGTTTCTGAGTACACTGGTTGCGCTCCTTTTACTGGTGGTTTGCTGCTGCAAACTGTGGTGAGTGAGTTAAATACAGCAATATTACACTAATTTCACGTAATTGTGTTATAAAACCTAGCAGAGTAAGAGCACCAGTCAAATCATACAGCAAATAAAACACGCAAATTAGTCACCTACCTGTGATATCATGTTCATAAAGCACATTATATGCAAAGACGTCCATTAATAAAAACTGCAGACCAAGCCAGAACGGGCGAATCGCTTGAAAACAAACAGAAATAACACTGACAACTCATTGTGATTCATGAATTTTATTAATCTTTTCGTATTTTAATTATTATTGACAACAACAACAAATGTATTTGCTACAGCGCACAAAGTATTCGGAGGCGTGAAATAAAACATACCAATGGGCGAGAGAAAAGGAAAATAGAATTAAGTTGCTCGGCAGGGGAGAGTCAAAATGAGATGACGAAGAAAGTAAACATACAGGGTAATAAGCACTAGGAATATTTCGTGCAGTAAGTGGACAAACATTATACAAGTACAAGTTTATATACACATACACATGCACGCTCTTATATACGGGCAGTAATGATACAAGTAAAACAGACGAGAGCAACACTGACAGATCCAGAACACAATTTTGGAGGGACGCATCTCAAGTGGTAATTATAGAGTTAATGAGCAAAATTATCGAACAAGTTAAAGTAAGTGAGGGCACAAGAAAAAGCAAATAACAATATGAGGGCTAGTGGCGTCGAAAAGGTGGAGTAAGAGTGGACGGCAATGATAGTAAATATTTGTGCGATGAGATAGAAAAGGACACACAAGTTTTCCACTCCAATATGTAAGGAGGTAGATAATTATATACACGAGGAGCAGAGAAAAAGAACGATTTAGCTGATCAGTTGGATGCACGGAGATCAGTAGGGGAGACGAGGGAAACAGGCCGACGACTAGAAAGATTGTTGTTACAGGTTAGTGGCGAAGACAGGTAGGCAGGAGGAGAAGACGTGTGAAGAACTTTATATACGAGACAACATAGTTTAAAGTGGATTCTAAAGACAGCAGGCAGCCAACCTAGTTTGCGAATGTGAGCGGAGGTAAATGTTCTGGGAGGGAGACGTAACACAAATCTGCACGAGACGTTGATGATAGACTGGAGGGAGCGAATAGACTTTTGAGGTAGATGAAAACATAAAGGGCTGCAGTAGTCAATACGTTAAAAGATATAAGAATATACAATGAGAAGAGCGGATGTTTTGTCAATGTATGGGCGTATAGGGTAAAATTGTCCTAGGGTGACACGGCAGGAACGATTGATGTGAGAGAAAAGTATGCCGAAATTTAAAAGTCATAAATTCAACTTGAAAATCCCTACTTTTTTAGAATTAACGAATTTTACACGTTTGCATTGTTAATTTGCCTATTATAATGGTTATGTCAATTTAACAACCACCAATTTAAAGATCATTTCATGCTCTTTCTGACGATATAATTAAACTAAACGTGCTAAGTAGTATTTAACACCAGTAGAAACGAAAAATTGAACTACGTAGAAAGATCTGCGTCATCAATTGACGGCTATCAATTAAGGACTGCTTTATAGAATATTTTTTTAAAATTGGTTATAAATATACTGTTTATTATGGCTTAGACAGCGTTGAATCCAATGGTGTTAATTAAATTTAGATAAAAAGTATTTTGGGTGCCGTGAGGTCAAATGCAATATTCCACATTGAACTGTGGTGGCTCACTCTGGTTAGATCAATCTTACCACACTAAAAATAACACTAAATATATAACACAAGGTTTGGACGCACAAGAGAAGGTGTATTCGTATCCACATACTTTTTCCACTTGACGTCTGGGAACATTCTAAAATTTTCTGCTCTGGCGTACCAATCAGCGATAGCGTCTATTGATGCAAATATATATAAACATGACATATATATAAACATAACAACAAACTAAACAGTAAATTTACAATGAAATTAATTAGCATGAAATAAAATGTAATAAAATTAGCAATAAACCGAAAACAGTGAATGCCTTGATGAAAAAAGTAATAAATCTAAACGTCTTGATTTGAACGGCATTCATTTGCCATTAACTGAAAGCTAACAAGCTAATCAAAGTAAGATACAAAAATTGTAATATTTATAAATATTGAATGAAGAATGAGAACGATCAAAAGATTAATTAATAAATGCATATGCAGACACTTCAGAACAAAAATCACAAAGCTTGTACATTTTAATTATTAGGTCGCGCTAAATATTATTTATGAAAATCTAACAACAACCATTGGAAATATCTTTTTGCATTCTATCAAATAATATAATTATGTTACACTTAACTCGCTAATTTACAACAAAAAACATGATAGACCTGGAAGAACCGCAGTCGTCAATTGGTGGTTTGACCGCTAGAGTATGTAACAGTACATATTTAGTGAATTCGCTCAGTCAATAACGGTATATCTCGCGATTATGCCCATGCATAATAGAGGTGTGTATGCAAAAAAATCACCTGCAACTTGGTGCTCAAGACATAATTTAGGCTGCACCGGGCGTACTTCAGTATTGTATATTGGTTTGTGGGCTTGATTTCATAGTGACATTGTAAATTTTCGAGATGCTCTAGTTATTAATATTGTCGTTAGTCTTGCACATTATAATAGCACTGACTTTGTGCAATAATGCGGAAAAAGAAACAAGTGGATGAGGTAGAAGTCAAGCAAGCGCTCTTTCGCTTCCAAGATGCACCATCTGATTAATCCATTCAGTCAAACAGTGATGACCGAACGCATGCTAAAACCCAATATCCATCCTGTTCTTCTGAATAATTGTGTAATTTAGTTCTAGTATATTCGATTGATGGTGTTAAGAATGTACGTGTATAATGTATTATAAATATAATACATATTTCAAATGCTTCATGCATTGTAGTGTCGAAAATGTAAAAAACGTGGGCAGCTGTCAGTTGACTGTACAAATTCTTCCAGAAAGTCATATTTTTGTGATCTTAATATGAATGAAATTATAACAAATGATATACCATTACAAAGATATAAAACTAATATATTAAATTGTGTTTTTAAATTGCCATAAAAATTATCTAACAATGTAAATTGAGACAAACGTGTCATTTTTCCATGATACGGTAAACTTGTACTTTTTAATTTATATTTACGCCCCTCAAAATTACTTAGACTATAATCGTTTTAGCAACATTAGATTAACGTTGTCTAAATTATTCGAATATATGTACTGATGAACAGTTTCGGGAAAAATATTGCCAAAAAAAGCCATTCCAAATGACAGCCGTCGATTGACGGCTCTGGTCCTTCTAGTTAGTTTTGTTTCTATAGACAAAACTATTAATCTAGACAACTAATATTTTGTCAATATGTTTAATTTACCAAAACATATATGTCAGGAAAATACAAGTATGTAACTCTAACCAGTGAAAAGTTATTTGAGACTGAGATTTGAATAGCCGTCAATTGACGGTTGCGGTCCTTCTAGTGCTTGTAGAAAAGGAACCCAAGGAGATATTGGAAGACGGGAAAGTCAAGGGCAGTGAAGAGCACGCAAGTTTTGATTTGGCTTTGGTAAGTTCTTCTTGGAGAAATAATGAAAAGTCAGACGCCGAAATTGAAAAAGGAGTGGATTTTGAAATACCGGGAAGTAAATTTTGACTTATATCATGACAATTTGGCGGCATCAAGAGCAGAAATGAAAGAATTTCGGCAGTGCAAAACAGTGACCAGTTCAGGTCAATTGTATGTATGTTTGTGTGTCTGTCTGTTTGTGTCTGTATGTGAGCAGCTGTTGAGAATTTGACGGACGAGGCTGTTTTGCGTCAAGCGATGATCAAGGACGGTACATTTCTTCTAACTTCCTGATTTATATAGCTATCATATTCGAAATCGCAACGGGTTTATTTTGAACTGATTCTGATCAATGGCATAAGATCAATTGGGAAATTGTTAAAGTGTATGTGTTTGATATATTCATTGGTATGTAATTGGTGAAAAAATACACACGAACAAAATTCTCGTTTCAATTTCAAGTATAATCAATTACAGGCCATATTGCTGAGAAAGTCAGTGGACAATTTCTGTGAATAAACCTAAATATCAATTGGTTAGGCAGATGAAGACATATCAAACTGGCAAGAAATAAACATGTTAAGTTAGCAATTAATATTTAAATATACGGATTCAATTCAAGATCAGAATTGTGATTTCACATATTATTATAATTACCAGTGAAAATGTTAGTGCAGTGTTTACATGAATCTATATATACCGGTGTTATAATTGTTGGAACTGTTCAGTAATATGATATTATATAGCATCGTATAGGATGGTATATAGGATGGTACTATATAGGTAGTATATAGGTTTTTGCATATGTATGTGTGTGTATGTCTGTGTGTGAGTGTATGTATTTGTGTGTGTGTGTGTGTGTGTGTGTGTGTTCCTATGTGTGCATTATGTGTTATTACTGTTATCACATGTATATCTCCATAGATGTGTTTGCATTATTAATTTTGTCGTGCTTCTGTGATGAAATGTGTTGTAAGGAGAAATAACGAAGGCATAAACAACAACAATATGGTTTCACAATACACCTGCACGCCCGTGCAGACAAGTCAGTCAATACTACCCCGAAACCCACTTCACATTAAACGCAGTAACAACCACACGACACCATCTCATGCACGACACTCCCGATTCATGATCATTTCGCTCCGCAATACGCATACACACAAGCATACATACACATACATATACACACACACTGCACGCGCCACTTCATTGACCGAACCAGGCAGCTGCATTTCACATATCGGTGCACCCGTACAACATCGACGCAGGGGGCGCAACTACTTGCAACCGCATCGCCCACACTGCCTAGTGCACTGCCACGTGCAGGCTCGCTCAAAACTACAATACTCGCATATACACAAATAATGTACAACGAAAGATACACAAATGTTTATATATACACAACACAAAACCACACCCCCTCCTGATCTCAAGATCACTCTGCAACATAGGTGTCCATCCAAATTGGAGGCCGCCGCCCTCTTCCGGATCGTCTAGGAAGTTGTTCTGTCGGTGAGTCCACTGTTGACAGTCGAACTTCATCGGAACGCTCACCCTCCTCGTCTGGTGGGACTTGCACAGGCCGAATATCCAATATATGGCGCGGAATGCCATTCACCGAAATGTTATTGGGTGAGTGAACATCGGTCATAACGCCCCGAGTCCACTGCGAAGTACATCGTGCATCCGCCAGCTTCACCCATACTTCTTCACCGATGCGAACGGAGCTGTCTTCACAGTGGTCAATAGCAACACCATCAACAAGTGTTGTAGTAGTAAGCCTCACCACTTTGTCACATTTGTTTTCATTACTTAGGCTCCTCCCCCCTCTGACGTCATTTTTTTTTCTATCATATACCTAACCTAACTTTTTGTGTATACCTAACCTAACTTTTTGTGTATTCCATACCTAACCTAACTTTTTTCTGTATACCTAACCTAACTTTTTTGTGTATACCTAACCTAACTTCTGTATTCCATACCTAACCTAACTTTTTTCTTTATTATATACCTAACCTAACTTTTTTCTTCATTATATACCTAACCTAACTTTTTTCTTTATTATATACACAACCCAGCCTAACCCAACTTTTATTTTTATTTCATATTCTTCCTTTCTTATTATATTTATTCTTTATTCTATGCCCAACCTAACTTTTTTCCATTATTTCTATTTTATGTCACGATACTCATTATATCGGGATCGCCAAGTCGATGTTTGGCAGAGACGTGAATATAATAATCTTAAATCATACTTGAATTATATATAAAAACGGTTTGACTAAATCGGTCGCAAAGACAATGTTCCAATATGACGATGAATCACTCGCCACGTTTATATAAAGTGTCTGGTTTATGTCAAATACTGCGGTAGGTAATCGGATTAAAATGCCAGATGAATTCATTGGCATCAAGCCAAGTATGAATATTTTGAATATGTTTACCTGATACACAGGTATGGGATTAAAACATTTGCCGGTAACAAAGACCAAATTTACACGCAATTTATGTAAATGTAGCCGAAACGAATGCCTGTGAATCACTAGCTACGCTTATATAACGTGTCTGGTTTATGTCAAACACTGACTAAATCGGATTAAAACGCTATTCGACTGTGTCGGAATTGATACAAAAATGACTTGCAACGAAATGACTTTTGTGTATTTTCACGTGATACACAACTATGGCAAATATACAAGTGGAAATCATGTAGAATCATATTGACGACACGATTCAACGAACACATCGTGAACACAAATGTTTGTTGATTTTTCGATCAATTTTGATGATGTAAATCATATCGTGTGTCTCATACACAATTTCCAGTTCAGCCGACCATGTATCAGGCACAGAAACACCTTCTTGTAGAGCGTCCGAAAGACACACGTCAAACGATGTGTACACCTTGTACGATTCGCTGATGATTTGTTTGCAATCTGACGAACTACCCCCAACATAGCGATAGTTATAATTAGGCACTAGTGTAGCAGGAGAAACACAGCTCATGGTGTTTATACAAAGAAAGATAACCAATGACTGTAAGAACGAAATTATCAAACACGGAGTGATGGCGATAATTATGACGCATGCTCCGAAAAGTAGTGCAATTTGTCTCAGCCGTGATACGCAGTTGAGCTCGAGACGTTTGCGGGTGAGGTTGTGTAGTTTATTATTGTGGAATTGTCAACATGAGTCAGGTGAATACAAACTTTGATACGGCCAAGCGGATCCCACCATTAGAACATCATGCGGTCAAGTTTGTTGCCGACACACCATTAATCTGTGGACACCCGCTGGAGCAGAGGATTTGGATTATTTTCGGACGACTGGAAAAACACAGTCAGACGGATTTCGAACACTTACAAAAACAGCTTACTAATATTATGCAACTGGAGCGATATTTTGACCCCTTTTGGAAACTTCGTCGCGGCGCGGTCAGAATATTCACCAACGAGGAGCGTGCACTATAGATTGTGATCGATACACTTATGAGTCGGCCAATGAGAGATGCTGTTCTTGGAGCCGTTGCAGCTGCTTTATCATTCAAAGTGTTATCGGTGGCGTTGGTGCGAAATGACGAGACTCAGATTTACCGGCCGCTCGATGAGACCCTCAAGACAATGGAGTGGATGAAGACCATTGTTATGCGCTACTACGACTCGAGAAAACAGTACTTGACCGAAACCAAGGTTTATCGTGAATTTAAAGCCGACAAAATGAAGATGATTGTGCACAAGGAGGTTCAAGGTGAACCACAAAGTAAACGGAACAAAATTTGTTGAATTATTCTATGTGTACGGTATACCAATACATTTCGTAATGTGTCGCAAGAGTTTTATTATTGCGCGCGAAAAAAAACACTTTGTTATCGTTCAATTTATTAAAATGGTAGCATGCACGGTGTACACAGATTCAATTTGCATACATCAATTTAGCCAAATGTTGACAACGTAAAATACAGCAGTTTGTAGGAATGACATGTTTATATGGACACGGTCTGATGTTGGGTAGTACATGTATGTCGCGTGCGTTCATTGATAAGTAGTCGGGTAGGATGTCTTCGAGATTTTCAATGTGTAGTTCAAGTAGATGCGAAAGTCGACGAGCCTTGTCGAGTCCTTTGGCGTAGATGTGGTCGGGTGCTAGACGTTGTATGAGGGAACTTGCGTCGCGTAGCCTTTTTTCATACTTGTGCGTGTTGTAAGGATTGTAATTATATTCCAAGCCGTGTAGGGTCGCCGTCAAAAATAGAAAATGGTTGTGTCGCTCAGCGTTGAGTTTTAAATGTGGAGGCGGTAAGATGGTGTGCCACAATTACCCCGAACACAGGTCATGCACAGCCAATTCCTTGACAACAAAAGGCGAATCCTTGTGCTGGAAACCGTCGCAGTCTACAAGTATGACCATATCATCGCTAAAAGCTGATTGTTGATAGCAGGATCGGTGAATAGGCACGAAACAATATCGTGCAGATCCCAGCCAGCGTCAAACAATGCAACAAACAGAGCACAGTACTGTCCACACACGTCCGAGTCCGGCGCCTGAATGACGCACGTGTTCAACATGCATGGACTGTAATTGACATGTTTGTTTATAAAATTTACAAACGAGGGATGCCAGATGGGTGAGTTGCCAGACGAGTCGAAATATTGGAGATTTTCACCGTCCCAGGCAAACACGACCCAATGCAGACCCGATTGCCAGCGTGGCTGTATATTCACAATAATTGATGTGCGCACACCGCGAGCAAATGTGAAATGTTTTAGCCGGTCGCACGCCCAAGCCCCCCGAAATGTGACAACTGTGTCGAGCAGCCGTTCCAATTCAAGAGCGTTCATAGTTGAAAATCTGTGCTGACACGTCCGGCGCTGTCAATTGTGATTTCGTTTTCAAACGTGGCGTAGATTAGAACGTTAATTGTCTCGGGTAGATCGTAGGAGAATGCCAGCTCACACCTCACATTACCTTGTTGACGCGGTTGCAAATGATCACCACCACACTGATCCGGAGTCAAATCTACAATAAACAGAGTATAGCCGGACGCATAATCATCATGTGTGATATCCAGGCCCTGGTTTTCTGTTTCGAGGCCGGTGCCGTCAAACAGTGACGTTACATATATATATATATATATATATATATATATATATATATATATATATATATATATATATATATATATATATATATATATATATATATATATATATATATATATATATATAAACGCGCGCGCGTGCTGGGCCTCGCGGTAGACCAAAACATACGCACACGCATACACACTGACCCACGCGCGCGCGCGCGCATGCCGGGGCTCTCGAAAACATGTTCGACATGCATACACACACATACACACACACACACACACACACATACACACACACACACACAACGCCGCAGTGTTTAATTCTGAATTAATACTTCAAGGTGCCAACTACACCTAGATTAGCTGATACAGATGTACTTGCGATGTTGAATCAAATTTGAATTAATGAAGACTTAACGCTCACACACACACACACACACGCACACACACACACATACACACACACACACACACACAGACACACACACACACACACCAGTTTCTATAACAACGGAAAGCTTCACCTTGATCAGATCTCGGCTGATCAGCACACACACACACACATATACACACATACACATACACACACACATACACACATACACATACACACACACACATATACACACGTTAATCGTCGCAGTAATTTTGGATGCGGTCTAGTTGAATCAGTGACTAAGATACTGACCTTATAAGGGATACACACACACACACACACACACACAACGCCGCAATGTTTAATTCTGAATCAAGTCTTCAAGTTGTGGTTAACACCTAGTTGAGCTGATACAGATGTCCTGGCAATATTGAATACAATTTGAATTAATTCCGGATTAATTCTTCAAGTTGTGGTTAACACATCGCTACAACCACCTGACAACTAATCATCTATGCAGGCTTAGCCACAATTTTGATTACCAAATTAGGCAATAGACGACCCTGTTGACTCACAAATCAGTGTAGTCACAAGTATTAATGAAATGTTCACATTGACGCATTGAAACAAAGCATGCCCGGGTGTGTAGCATATTTTCAATATTATCGTCACCTCTGATCCATTGGAGCAGCGCACACGTGCCTGCAAAGATAGTTTATTTTTGTGACACACCAAGTTGTACACGTCAGCGTGGGTATATAAACTGCGGTTCACTTGCGCACAAATCATTCACTCATTGCTCACGCTAGTTTGTATAATTATTCAGTATGGTAGGAAAGAGACAGTTGGAGGTTGAAGATGTAGTAGAGAAAATTAGGGACGTAGCTATGATAGGAAATGTTAGTATAACACTTAGAAAGATTAGTGAATATTATAGCCGTAGATATAAAACTAATGTAAAAGCCTTCATCATTCATCTTGACTTTACACGATCCGACGACATCCGACAATGCATCCGCTCGATCGAAACGACAATGGATACCCTCATCAACACCATCAAGAATGGTTGCATCCTGAGGACCTGTTAGGCGTCACACTGTCCAACAGCAAAATCCAGCATGACGCCTACGTGGTGCCCCGACCAGCCACAGATTTCACGGCGTCACTCTTGGCACAGAGGTGAGCAAGTTTGCATATTTGATTATATGTGAAGATTTCGCTTGACTACATCAAGTGTTTAAAAATAATTTATGTTGTATTACAAACTGGAAAAAATAGCGCAGTCCAACGCGTGGTTTGTCACCGACAATTCCAGTCTCGTGCTCAAGGTGACGCATATTGCCAGACGTCCACCGCACGACATCCCGGACGACGAAATGGAGGGCTCGGCGCGGCTCAAGAACGCCGGCGATTTCACCACGTGGTTCTCCCGGAAGAACTGTTTCTTCCGTGTACTTGGCACACAGTGTTTGCCCCGGGCACTGGCTGCTGCCAGGTACATTGCGGAGAATCACGCCGCGTCGAGCGCCTTCCGAATGCGTGTGCAACGTCTGGCAAGGGACCCCGCAAGTTTCATGTCTGAGGCCAGGGAATTGTGTGAACGTTCCGGGGTAGACTTTTCCCTGCCAAGCATGGGCTTGCGGGAGCTCCAAAAGTTGGTGGCTGGTTGGTCGGAGTACCGGGTCCATGTCTACTCGACGGATCATTTTGGGCGACTCGGCGCAACCTTCGGTGAGTAATTAGAAGAAATATTCCACTAGCGTTAATGATTTGCATTCATATAATTCAATTTGCATTAATTCGCATATGCGTGTGTTTCAGGCACAGGACATCATCATCTCTATCTGTATCATCATCATCATCATTTCGACGTCATCACCAAGATCAAGGCATTCCTCGACACGAAATATTTCTGCGAGGAATGCCAAACGCGTTACACCCGTCCTGGGGAGCATACCTGTGCCGGAGGCTGCAATGACTGCGGAGCGCCTCATCGATGCCAGCGGGTAGGTGCGTTAATCCATTGTCCCGAATGTAGTTTTAATTTCATATCCCGCTCCTGCTTCGAGGCTCACAAACAATCACGCTGTAAGGTGCGGCGCAGGTGTCGCAGATGTGGCGATGTGCTTTACAAATCGTATAGCAAAAATCGCCATATCTGTGGCACTCACATATGCCCTTACTGTCGTGAACGAGTCACGAACCACGAGCTCATAGATGCGGAAAATGCCCATCGTTGATTTCTCCAACCTTCGCATCCTTCTTCTGTCAACGAAAAACAAACCTATATCTTTTACGACTTTGAGTGTATGATTGACACCAGCACCAGCCTTCACATTCCTAATCATTGTCTCGCACACGTATGTTGTGAGTCCTGCTTTGATCGCATTGAACGGCCATGCACTGACTGTGGGACAGAGCAGCACGAACATGTGTTCTCTGGCCCGACGACAAGACAAGACTTTGGTCAGTGGCTTTTCACGCTCAAGGACGCGAAAGTCATTGCCCATTATGCCCAAGGTTATGACAACAACATTGTTGCCAATTACGCGTTGAGCCAAGGTGTGGTGCCAGACCTGATCATGAACGGCAGAAAAATCCTCTCCATGAAATTTATAAATTCCAAACTCCAATTCATTGATTCCTTCAGTTTCCTTCCTATGCCTCCAGCGAAATTTCCAAAACTTTCAACATTCCTGTCCGTAAAGGTTTCTTCCCTCACCTCCTCAACACTACGGACAATCAAAATTATGTAGGTCCTTTTCCTTCAGCCGATATGTTTGACCCGGGTCGCATGTCCACCGAACAGCGCGCCGAGTTTCTCACTTGGCATGCCTCGCAGGTGGGCCGGCAGTATGACCTGCGCCAGGAAATGGGAGCGTACTGCCGCGATGATGTCAATGTACTTCGTCTCGGTAGTATGCGTTTCCGCCAACAATTCATCGATGTGACTGAGGTGGACCCATTTCAGAGCATCACGCTTCCATCTGCGTGTCATGAGGTGTGGCGTCAAAACTTTTTGCGCAAAGACAGCGTCGCGTTGATACCGAGCCATGAGCACTACCGACCATGTGGCAACTACGCGAAGAAATCGATCCAGTGGCTGGAACTGGAGGCGTCGTCTCGCGACATCAATATCCAGCACGCATTGAACTCTGGTGAGGTGCGTATTGGGTCGTACAAAGTGGACGGCTATGCCAAAGTGGGAGACCAACACCTGCTTTTCGAGTTTCTCGGTTGCTATTTTCATGGTCATCGGCATTCTGGGATGTGCTCAAACGGCGCCAGCAAAAACTGTCGCTATGTGATGAACAGTGGGGCTCCATCAACACGCCATCTATACGATGCTACCATGGCTCGTCTGGCGATACTGCGAGGCCGACCCGACACAACTCTCATCACCATCTGGGAGTGTGAATTTGATGCACTACTTCGAGACGATGACCACCAATGTTGTCGCGCCGAAGCAGTGCAAGTCTTGCCGCCGATGAATGTTCGGGACGCGTTCTACGGAGGGCGAACAGAGGTGTTTCGTCACTACGCCGAATGTGCTGGTGACGAGCGGATCGAGTACGTCGATGTGTGCTCCTTGTATCCTTACATCCTTAAAAACGGCAAATTTCCCCTTGGTCATCCTTCTCACATTTTCCGTCCTCCCATCACATATTTTCACAAATATTTCGGCATCATTTATTGCACCATTCTCCCTCCACAGAATCTTAACGTTCCCGTCCTTCCCGCACGCATCAACGACCGCCTCATGTTCACTCTGTGTAGAACATGTGCCGAGCAGGGTATCGGTGGCAATTTCACCACGAGGTCGCCGCCGTGTCACCATTCGGACGAGGAGCGCAGTCTCACTTCCAGCTGGGTGTCGCTGGAAGTAGCAAAAGCTTTGGGGTTGGGATATCGGCTCACTTCCATCCACGAGTTCTGGCACTTTGCCAACACCACACAGCTCAACGACGGCGAGGCAGGCGGATTATTTGCACAATATGTAAACAAGTTTTACGCCCTCAAGGTCGGCGCCGAGGGTTATCCCGCTCACGTGCAGACTGACGACGACCGATACGACTACCGACAGACTCTCGAAGCGCGTGAGGGTATAACCCTGCCGACCATTGAGAGGAATCCTGGCCTGAGAGCTGTGGCCAAATTGTGCCTCAACAGCCAGTGGGGCAAGTTGGCTCAGCGCACAAACCTGGGGCAGACTGAATACGTCACTTCCATGCGTCGTGTGTACGATCTGCTGGAGGATCCCGTCATGGAGGTCTCCGCGCGTGACCTCATATCGGTGGCTGACGATAGTGAGGGGTACAGCACAATGCACGATGTATGGAGGCTGACGTATTCCCATCGACAAGACAAGACTGTGGCCGGTCCGCTTAAAACTAACATCATCCTTGCTGCTTTTGTCATGTGCCAAGCCCGACTTTATCTTTACTCTTTCCTGCAACTCCTTAATCCTTTTCAGCTAATATACTGTGACACAGATTCAGTCATTTACAAAGCATCACCAGAAATGCCGCACATACACACATCACATTTTCTCGGCGACATGACTGACGAACTGACTTGTTTCGGGGCAGGCAGCTATATTTCTCATATAGTCTGTCTGTCTCCCAAAAATTACGCTTTTACTGTACACACACCAGACGGGGGCACCAAGACTATATTAAAAATGCGCGGTATCACACAAACACACGACACGCAGCAGCTTATTTCCTTGGACGCTTTCCGATCCCTGTTAGAGGCGCCTGGGTCCACAATCAAATTCCCGTTTCGACAATTTAAAAAGACTGCAGATTTTAAGAAAATTACTGTGGGAGGGGAAAAAATTAATAGGTTAGTGTCCAGTAAACGCAGGGTCCTTCCCGATTATCGTACCTTCCCTTATGGCTTCATCGACTGACCGACCGACCGACCGACATCATCATCATCGTTGTTTATTGCTATATATTTGTTGTGTTACCAGTGTTAGTTGTGCTAGGTGTGTTAGTTGTGCTAGATGTATTGGCTTATAATATAAAAGTGTCGGCTGTGTTAGTGTGTTAATTGTGCTAGTGTGTTAGCTGTGTTTGTGTGTACACATGTTTCGGTGTGTGTATGCCTGTTGTGTTGTCTTAATGTGTTGTATGTTGTGTTGTCTTCTGTGCTGTATGTCGGCTTTGCTATCTTATTCAATATGTATGTGTGTATGCGTGTGCATTTTTGTGTTTTTGAGTATGTAAACGTGAGTGTATGTTCGTGATTGTGCGTATATGTACTTGTCTATATGTCTTTTATATGTCTGTTTTGTGTGTGTGTATGGGTGTATGTATGTAGGTGAGTGTGTGTGTTCGTGATTGTGTATGTGTATGACTCTTGTGCTTGTGTGTGTGTGTGTGTTGTGTGTGTGTGTGTGTGAGTGTGTGTGTGAGCGCTTTTGAGACCCTCGGGTGAAAAGCGCGATATAAATGTCTTAATGTAATGTAATGTAATGTAATGTGTGTGTGTGTGTGTGTGTGTGTGTGTGTGTGTGTGTGTGTGTGTGTGTGTGTGTGTGTGTGTACACATATATTATGTACTGTATTGCCACGGAACTGCAGCGCCCGATCATATAAATAAGGATTTATTTAACTAGATGCAGTACGGAGTGCCATCGCATGAGAAAATTCAACGATTGGCAAGCAAACATAAACACGGTAATTTTTGCATGGTCATTATCGACGACTTACTGGATGCTGTGGAAGGGCCTGTTGTACGCGACATGTTTACGAAAACGTCGCGTCACGACAACATGAGTGTACTATTTGTCACCCAAAACACGTTTCTCAAGTCGCCCAACTACCGCACAATCAGTCTGATTGCTAATTATTATGTATTCTTCCGTAATTTTTGAGATCAAACACCACTGCGCGCATTTGCTCAGCAGTACATGCCAGATAATATCAGATTCATTATGGATGTTTATAGAGACGTAATGAAGAAAATGTACGGTCATTTGCTTGTGGATTTGCGTCAACAAACTGACAACAGACTACGTGTGCGTAGCAATGTGTTGGAGCAACCCATAACGGTATATCTTCCCGCTTTGAGGTATAAATAGCACATATAGTTGAACAAGTGAATCATTTGTCAACATGTCGTCGACGTTGCAACGCTGTTGGCCGACAATCGAATCACTTCCGCGTCTCACACACCGTCAACAAAAAGCCGTTCTCAACACGTACGACCCTGCTCTGATACGGGCTATTTGTGAAATTTGTCATAACCTGTTGCAAGACCGCGTCCCTTTGGAAAAAGAACAAAAGCGTCGCCTATCCAAATACAAGAAAATACTGCGTAAATTTGGTGACAAACGTCCGTCACTGAAGAAAAAACAACGAGTGTTGGTGCAAAGCGGAAAATTTTTATCCGCCCTTATACCCGTGGTTATAAGCTGTATACTGTCTGCAAAGTAATGAGCGCCTTCCAACGAATGGTTCTCATATCGCAAGCCACATATGATGAAGTGCAAGGTCGAACCATAGCCGCACCCACACCCAATAGAACAAATGGGTGCGGCTATGGTTCGACCTTGCACTTCATCATATGTGGCTTGCGATATGAGAACCATTCGTTGGAAGGCGCTCATTACTTTGCAGACAGTATACAGCTTATAACCACGGGTATAAGGGCGGATAAAAATTTTCCGCTTTGCACCAACACTCGTTGTTTTTTCTTCAGTGACGGACGTTTGTCACCAAATTTACGCAGTATTTTCTTGTATTTGGATAGGCGACGCTTTTGTTCTTTTTCCAAAGGGACGCGGTCTTGCAACAGGCAGTGCATCCCAGTCCACTCCATCAGCTCGGCGCTTTATGTGGCTGCACGCGATCCTCAGCCACCTGGCCACAGGGTAGTGTCCGATCAGCTTCCCGCACAAAGAAAACAGCTGACGCTTGGTCAGTTGTTCGGTAACATCTGGATTACTGTTGCCTCTGCGGAACAACATACGACCACTATTTTCTTTCTGCAGTTTGAGACCCAGAACGGCACTTTCCTCTATCGACACCGGCTCTTTTGCTTCTAGGCCATATTTACTCAGATGAGCGACAACATCTCTGCTGGACACAACCGATTCGCGTACTATAATATCATCTATGTATGAGTCCGTGTCTTTGACGATGACTTCAGATTGACTCAATACTGTACGCACGATACGCGTCATCACTCTGGGTGCCGAGCACAGTCCAAATCCCAACCGCGTCAAACAGTACACCTTACCGTTATATTCGACAAGCTGATGTTTCCACAACTTTGGAACCACATGCACCTGAAGGTACGCAGCTTTCAGATCAACCAGGGAGGCGGGCCCATCAATGCGTCTCCACTCTCTCAATTTCTCGCCACAAACATCTACGTAGTCATCGCCCGTATGGCTGCTCACAATCTCGTTCAGTTCTTGAAAATCGAGCGCTGGGCGCACCTTGTTTTTTGTTGGGTGAACCACCGCTAGCAGTGGCAACACACCCTTGCAAATCGAATTATTCCACGGAACAAGAATTCCTTCTGTGATCCAACGCTGAACCTCTGCATCAAATTCATGGCGAATATCATCTGTCACCGTCTGTTCATAACATCCGACTGTTCTTGACAAAATAGGCTCGTCTCCTGTCACTATCCACTCAATCTCCCACTTATTGCCATCAAAAACAGCAGTGAAATCAGGATCGGTTATTTCTAGCTTCTCATTTGTGGAGCTATCAACTTCCTCACAATGACCACAAGACACATCACTACTTGCACTCGCGACACAATTATCTACACCAAATTCCACTTTAGAACCACATACAAAAACAATTTTGTTGTTGCCAAGTTTGTCAATAATATTCATCCCAATCACTATGTTTACGTCACCCACAATACTCTCAACAACTACAGCACGCACACTCATTTGCTTACCAGACACTTCAATATTAATCCAAGCAGTACCCCGACACTTAACTTTCCGCCCATCGAACGCCGTCATCAAACTACTGTCCTCAATATTTTCCACCAAATTAGAACGCACAACGGCCCCTGAGCAGCCCGTGTCAACCACGGCATGCACAGTCTCACCTGACAGTCTCGCTTCGATGATCGGCAGTGTACTTGGCGCATTCAGTGAGTCGTCGGAGTGACTGCTGGCGCACCAGTCACTCCTGCACCGTTTCCCTGCCGGCACTGTCTGGAGATATGTAATCTTTGTCCGCATGTGTAGCATATAACGGACTCCCGCCTCGGACAAGCTAGTGACACTTGCGGGCCGCCGCATACGAAGCACCGACCCCTGGATTGCGGACTTCTCTTCTCGCTGTCCGGATCACTCAGGTCATGACATGCTGCCGGCGCGGCTGCGGCAGCCGCGACCGGTCCGTCGTTCTTAGTCAGCACACGAGCGTGATTTATTAGCACCGACATTTGCATTGTGTGCACGTTCTCCATTCTCTGCAAACTCGATCTGATATGTCTGGGGAAGCCATTCACAAATTGCAGTCGGCAAATATTGTCCAGTGCTTCTCCGTGAAAATTCGGCAACCCAGCAAGTCGTCGGATTTCGGTGGCGAAGACATGCACTGATTCACCGTGCCACCTCTTTTCGGACAACTTACCAAATGCATCAAACGAATCATCACTGTAGGCTGTTTTCAGGGCACTCTCAATCTTCTCAGCACTCTCCTGATCACACTCGTTCATCTCCAAGAACAACGCCAGAGCATCACTTTCGAGATGCAGAGAAATAAAGCTGGCGACATCTTCCACCTTCTTCAGTCTGGCTACGAGTCTGGCTTTCGTGAGCTACGCCACGACGTCTCCATCACCATTAAACGACCGCATTGCACAATCGTTGTTCATCGCTGACATGATGCTGAAGGGCCGGTTAGCTTGTAATGAAAATGTATTGTAAGGAGAAATAACGAAGGCACAAACAACAACAATATGGTTTCACAATACACCTACACGCCCGTGCAGACAAGTCACTCAATACTCCCCCGAAACCCACTTCACACTAAACGCAGTAACAACCTCACGACACCATCTCATGCACGACACTCCCGATTCATGATCATATCGCTCCGCAATACGCATACACACAAACATTCATACACTTACATATACACACACACTGCACGCGCAACTTCCTTGACCGAACCAGGCAGCTGCATTTCACATATCGGTGCACCCGTACAACATTGACGCAGGGGGCGCAACTACTTGAAACCGCATCGCCCACACTGCCTAGTGCACTGCCACGTGCATGCTCGCTCAAAACTACAATACTCGCATATACACAAATAATGTACAACGAAAGATAAAGAAATGTTTATATATACACAACACAAAACCACAGCTTCTGTGCGTATTAGCGCTTTAACAAATACATTGATTGATTGATTGATCTCGAAAATATTCCGGCTCCAATAGACCACGTGACAGCTCAGCTCCGCACACCTCATGATTTTCAATTATTTTGCCAGGTACGTTGCTGGTTTATTTATATCAGTCTAGGTTTAGGCGTTTTATGATTAACTTATTCTATATTATATTTATATCCAATGCGTTGCCTCTCGCTGATTATCAATATCAAGATAATTGAGACGGGACAGCTCGAGCCATGCTAATCTCCCGTCAATTAAACTTAGTAAGAACAACTCGGTGAGAACACACTGACACACACACAGTGACACACAAACACACTGACACACACACACACTGACACACACACACTGACACACACACACACACACTGACACACGTACACACACACTGACACACGTACACACACACACTGACACACACACACACACATACACTGGCACACTGACACACTGGCACACACACACACACTGGCACACTGACACACTGACACACAAACACACACACACTGACACACTGACACACACACCGACACACACACTGACACACACACACACTGACACACTGACACACACACACACACACTGGCACACTGACACACTGGCACACACACACTGACACACAAACACACACACACTGACACACTGACACACTGACACACACGTCGACCAAAATACCAGAATAAGTGGAAAAGATCATCCTTCCAGTCTGGATATTGAGATCACCAAACATAATCAGCAAATAGATAGATGTAGTGTGAAGTGGAGATGCTTGCGCATTAAGGCATTTGTATCAGCTGACTGTTTGCGGTGCAGTGTGTTCAGGCGTGGCTTATAGCCTGCGCGTGCGGGTAGCCTGCGTGTGCGTGTGTGCGAGCGTGCATGTATGCTTGTGTGTGAACTTGCAGGCGTTGATGACGTATTGACGTATTGTTTTCTGATTGGTTGATTATTGGATGAATGTACAAACGATCGCCTGCATCGGGCGATTCTCAACGCGTGAACTGGAGAGTGAATGTTGGGCAGTGTGTGTGAAGCGTGCGGCGGTGTTGCGTTGTGTTGAAATGGGATTTACGGCGGTCGCGGTGGTTTATTGAGTGGTTCGTTCACTCACGGGTTATTGTTACCCGGTGGTTTATTGAGTCGTTTGTTCACTCACGGGTTACTGTTATCTTTTGTTATTATCTAAGTATTTATATTCGTTCAGTCATTCCGAGTTTATTCGAGACTGTAATTACACGTTTCCTAATTTCTGGTTGTCTACCGAGACATGACGGAGAACGAAGCAACAATGACGGTTGCGGGGAATGCGGAACCACAAGCTATTTCGGCCGCAAGTAATGTGGCTTTCGACCTGAGGCTGGTGCCGGAGTATGACGGCAAAAAGGACCCCACAGAATGGCTCAGCAAAGTTTGGAAAATGTGTCGACTCCGAGGCGTGCGCGATGTGGCCCAAGTTGTTGGGATGAGAGTTACAGGTGATGCATATGCTGTCGTGGACTGCCTCCCCGATGTGGAACAGCTGGACCTTGAAAAAGTGGAGCAAGCTCTTCAGACCGCGTTTGGCATGGATACTTTCGGAGCGTACGACGCTTTTGTGGGGCGAAGATTGAGCGAAGGTGAGTGTGTCGATGTGTTGCTGTCCGACCTGCGCAGACTGGGAGCCAGGTGCAATATAACCGACCCAGTCTCAATAAAATGTGCTTTCATCTCAGGGATCCCACAGACGGTGCGACATGTCCTCAGGGCGAACGCCAAACTCGACGCTATGACGCTGACCGAAGTCGTGGACAGGACAAGGGTGATTTTGTCAGAAGCGACCCACACCGTTAACACTGGACTGGCTGCTCGTTCGACAATGCGTGATCACGACCAGCAGATAAAACCCTTCAAGTGCTTCTTGTGTAACCAAGCCGGGCATTCCGCGCGTTATTGCTCTCGCCGAAAGAATGGCCCTGGAAAAGGGAGAACTGGGCCCAAGTGTTTCAAGTGTGGTGAAATCGGGCATATCTGTTCACGCTGTCCGGAAAACGGCCAAGGAGGGGAGACGTAGGTGCCAGTCTCTTCTCCTCTACCGAAACGGCGCCGATGGTCACCACTCGTGTGTTAGTCAACGACGTTCAGTGCCTTGCGTTAGTTGACACTGGATGTACTAGGAGTATAATATCGGAGTCGTTGTGCAGAGGGCTGGCGGAATTTCATGGTGAGTCGTTGTTGACTATTAGCGGAGCTCAGATGATATGTCAGGGTAGTTGTCCAGCGCAGATCGCGGTGGACGGAGGCAAGGCATTCGAGCTCAGCGTGCTGGTGGTGAAGCACCGGCCAGCCGGTTTCGATTTCATTCTCGGACTTGACGGTATTGTGGCAATGGGTGGCATGATGTTGGACTCGAGGCGGAAACTGACGTGGGGAGTAGAAGATGCACTTGCTCAGCGGGAACTGTGTGCTGCGGCAGCAGCGAATGGGAAAGGTGTGGGTGGTGGATGTGAGCTTGAGGGCAAAGACTTCGTGGCATATTTCGATGCAAATAAAAACTCGTGGAGAGTGAAGTGAAAGTGGTCGCAACGTCCGAGTGTGCTGACGAACCGGACGGCTGAATATGCGATTGCTCCACATGCCCGCGATGAGTACCGGTCAGAGCTACAATCTTGGATTGACGCCGGATGGCTCGTTGAATACGATGAGCGCGCTCATGGGCCAGTAAGAGGACTCATCCCACTCATGGCAGTCAGCCAAAAGAATAAATCCAAAGTCAGGCCGGTGATGGACTTTCGCCAATTAAATCAATTCGTGGAAATACATACGGCGGATGCTGACGTCTGCCATCACAAACTCAGAGAGTGGAGGAGGCGGGGCGACCGTATAGCCTTGTTGGATCTGACGCGCGCCTATCTCCAGGTTGAAGTCGAGCCTGCACTCTGATGTTACCAAACAGTAATAATATCTAACAAGCGATATTGTCTGACTCGGTTGGGGTTCGGGCTAAGTGCGGCTCCTATCATAATGAAAGAGATCGTCAACTTCGTGTGTAAGCAAGATCCAAATGTCGACAGAGCAGCTTCATCGTACATTGACGACATTCTTGTCGATGAGTCTGTGTTGAGCGCAGATGAAGTGAGCAAGCATCTCTCCAGATATGGGCTGACCTGTAAAACCGCATTGCGGGCCGACCCCTCATGTCGTGTACTGGGTCTGAGCGTTCGGCGACAGCAGAACGGATTGGCGTGGAGCAGGGATAATCCTATACCACCAATTAATGGGCCAATGACTCGCAGGTCGGTGTTTTCGTGGTGCGGCCGTCTGGTTGCTCATCTACCGGTGGCTGGATGGTTAAGACCTGCTGCTTCCTGGATGAAGCGGTGTGTGAATTCTGTGACTCAAGGATGGGATGATGTCGTTGATGACCGGTCTGTGGAGAACAAAATTTCAAATGTCATTAACAGACTCAAGAATGAAGATCCAGCGCGGGGAGTATGGCGGGTGACCGGAGAAGAGGTAACTGTGTGGACCGATGCCAGCGCGATTGCTCTCGGAGTGGTGTTGGAGACTAAGGACTCGGGAGTAATCGAGGACGCATGCTGGCTTCGTCGAGATGAAGTCACTCATATCAACATGGCCGAGCTGGACGCTGCCATCAGAGGTATCAACATGGCCGTTTCGTGGGGTATGAAGGTGATAGACCTCCGCACGGATTCTGCAACTGTTCACCATTGGATTGGTGATGCACTGAGCGGTCGTGCCAGGCTCCGGACAAAAGCGCATGGCGAAATGCTGATACGACGGAGAGTGTGCCTCATCAAACAGATGGTGGATGAACTCGGATTACG
Organism: Sacculina carcini; assembly: GCA_916048095.2. Lineage (NCBI taxonomy): Eukaryota > Metazoa > Arthropoda > Thecostraca > Sacculinidae > Sacculina > Sacculina carcini. The sequence continues at coordinate 1,380,137 of OU696595.1, forward strand.
AGTGAAGGTGCGGCTGGTTCGATCTGCCGAAAATTTGGCAGATGCTCTCACGCGTGTGCCAACCAGTTGGCTTGGCAGCGAATCAACAGCTGTAGGCGCGGCAGCTGCGGCTCCAGCAGTCCGTGGCTCAGTCGCCGAGGATATTGTAAACATTCATGAGCGAGCAGGGCATCCAGGAATACGTCGAACATTATTTTTTGCCAAACGTGACCTCGCTAGACCTGTGAAGCGATCGGATGTACGCGAGGTGGTTCGTCGTTGTGATGTATGCAACGCTATCGATCCGGCACCGGTCAAATGGCGACACGGCGCGCTGAGCGTTGCTGATATCTGGAGTCGCCTGGCCATTGACGTTACTCATTACGACAATCAGTCGTACCTGACTGTCGTTGACTGTGGCCCTTCGCGGTTTAGCTTGTGGAGACAACTGCGTGCGGCCGACAGTTATCAGGTCATACAGCACTTGGGGAGGATATTTTTTGAGAGAGGTGCACCAGCTGAACTACTTTGCGAGAACGATACAGTTTTCAGAAGTCGGTCGTTTGCGGCGCTTGCAGCACAGTGGAGCATCAAGCTACGTTTCAGAGCGGCGTATGCTGCAAGTGGGAATGCGATTGTTGAGCGCAATCATAGGACCGTGAAAGTCATTGCTGCTAGAAAGGGTTGCAGCATTACTGAGGCTGTTCATTTATATAACGTCACGCCTCGCGACGGAGAGACTGGAGACAGTGCACCAGCCAATTGTGTCTACAACTATAGAGTACGAGACTACGCGAGACCTCGGGTTAACCAGCCAAGAGAAGGAGAGATTTCCGGTAGTGGGCGGTCTAGATTCACGACTGGTGACGCAGTATGGGTTCGTCAGCGTGGGACCAGATGCACCGAGCGGTCGGCACAAGGAGTGGTAAGTGGTGTTGTGTCTGAGCAGGTGGTCGAGGTTGACGGTGTGCCGCGTCATGTCCGAGATCTTCGACGCAGGAACGAGTATGGTGTGGAAGCCGAGCCACCCGACGATATGTCATCAACCAACGACTCTCCGCTGTGGGTCGGTGGTCCCGTGTCCCACTCCACTTCCAATGCAGATGTGGCTGGACGAGCTTCATCGTCAGTACAGGAGCGAGTCGACGCTGCTGGAGTTCATGATGATGCAGCACGTCCAGAAGTTGATGCTGATAGACGGGAACCGACGACCGTGCCAGCCGAAGGCGTTCGGAGAGGGGCGCGGGTACGGCGACCACCTCCCCGGTGTTTATGTCGTGATCTTGGAGATCAGGGTGGGGTGTAGTGTGAAGTGGAGATGCTTGCGCATTAAGGCATTTGTATCAGCTGACTGTTTGCGGTGCAGTGTGTTTAGGCGTGGCTTATAGCCTGCGCGTGCGGGTAGCCTGCGTGTGCGTGTGTGCGAGCGTGCATGTATGCTTGTGTGTGAACTTGCAGGCGTTGATGACGTATTGGCGTATTGTTTTCTGATTGGTTGATTATTGGATGAATGTACAAACGATCGCCTGCATCGGACGATTCTCAGCGCGTGAACTGGAGAGTGAATGTTGGGCAGTGTGTGTGAAGCGTGCGGCGGTGTTGCGTTGTGTTGAAATGGGATTTACGGCGGTCGCGGTGGTTTATTGAGTGGTTCGTTCACTCACGGGTTATTGTTACCCGGTGGTTTATTGAGTCGTTTGTTCACTCACGGGTTACTGTTATCTTTTGTTATTATCTAAGTATTTATATTCGTTCAGTCATTCCGAGTTTATTCGAGACTGTAATTACACGTTTCCTAATTTCTGGTTGTCTACCGAGACATGACGGAGAACGAAGCAACAATGACGGTTGCGGGGAATGCGGAACTACAATAGAATATGCTATTTCCCCCCAGTGGGAAAAGCGATCATTGCTGCATTGAATTCGACTTTCTTATCAGAAGAGATGTGATAAAGGACAAATCTGCACCTTTAAAAGTGCACGATTTCAAAAGAGAAAAATTTCAAGAAATGAAGAGATACTTTACAAATGTCGAATGGAGCACGGCTTTCAAAAGTGATGATGTAGACATTCAATATGATATGTTCTGCGACATTTACAATGAGGCAGTGAGACGATTTGTGCCATATAGGAAAATGCATACGAAAAAGCAGCAATGGTTCAATAGAAAATGCATGATAATTCGAGACAAAATAGACAAGCTTTTGAAAAAAAATACGGGAGAAATGGCACCGGGCACACTCATGAAATGTATAGAAAATGAGAAACAAGTACATGAGTATTCTGCGAGACTCGAAAATCAAATATGAGAATGACCTAAATGCTAATGCCAAAATCAGACCTCTGCTAGAATACGCTGCACCGGTATGGAGCTTCAAAAGCACGTGACGGCGATTGAGAGAGTACAAAGGTCGTTCACAAAATGTATTGCCGAACTGAAACCACTGAATTATGAGCATATATGAGAATTTAATGATGTGTTTTTGACCTCACCTGAATTCCGAAATTGTGTTGTCTCGGGGAAACAGCGATGTTATGTCGCACCACTAATTCACTCAGGTGAAGCTTCTGGACACGAACGACACGACGACACAAAAAGCTAAAAGGATGAAAGGAGTGGGACGTATAATACGAGCAAGCCAAATGAAACCAGGGAAGTAAAAATAAAGCTGAGAAAATGAGGAAGAAAAGAAAAGGAAACGAGTGAAAACCGACGAAAACCCCGATTGCCGAATACTGCCAATTGACGAAGAAAAACTAACTGAAGCGAACGATCCAACACGAACTGACCGAATACTCATAACCGAAAAATGGCTACTTACACACTTGTAATTCGCTTGATTCACATTTCATTTCATTTCATTTCATTTATTGAAACATTTATATTGCGCAATCTCTACACAATGTCTCAGATGCGCAGACAGTACAATATTTACAAGGCGGCATTGTACAGACACATACATGTACAAATATTCACAAGGGTACAAACACACACACATACATTCAGCGGAAGTGCGGATATATCACTGTCACCGACAGGTCAGCTCGCATTCTTCGGCAATCCGGCAGGTGAACATGATGCATGGGCAAAAGGACCACACGCACATATATACAGGTATAAGCGGACAGACCGGTGGAAAAACATCGCTGACAGCCACTAATCCTTCTTCGTTTCAAAACAGGTGTTATTCACACCATGCATGACCAAAACATCACACCAACACACCCATACACACACACAAGCATAAAACCAACCCTCACATACACACACGCACACATACACATACATACATACACACACACTGGTAGCACATGCACAAAGGCCAGTGACAGCGGCGATACAACGTGATAACATGTTGACGCGCGAAATTAAACGACATTTAGAAATTTAAAGCGAAATAAATAAACATTGGTCAAAGTAAAAGCAAGACAATACACATGCATCGAATCCGACAATTTTACTATATGGAATGATAGTAATTATTTACAACAATTGTAGCATACACATTCAAAATGATTTCATTCACAGCGAATACTCCGGCTTTATGCAGGAATTTACACGATCATAAGATTGTTGAAGCAAGTGTTTTTTCAACCTGTTCTTGAAGATATCCACAGATCGGGACGATCGTATGGAGAGTGGTAATTTGTTATATAATCTGGGAGCCATGAAACTAAAACATCGATTATAATGGGTGTGGCGGGTGGGAAACGCTGGCTCATGAAGTAGATGCTGATGGTTTCGACGAAAATCATAATCTACAGAAACTTGTTTATAAGACAACATATTTCTTAGATAAAGCGGTGATTCATATACAAGGACAGAATGTACCATACACAGTAGGTTGTATTCAATGTCAGCCTTGACCGGTAGCCAGGCTAGTGTGATAAGATATTCCACTACAGAAGTTCGTCTAGGGACATTGAATATAAGGCGACAGGATTTATTTACAATGCTCTGAAGTTTCCGTAGAATACGGTGATTGATATTGAAGAACAAAACAGAACAATATTGCAGTCTAGATATGATAAGAGAATCTACAAGTTTTTTAGTGGCTCCAATAGTTAAATTCTTCCTTATAAAATACACACGGCGCAGATGATAATTACAGGTTCTCACAAGTTCAGACACATGAGCCTCAAACGTTAGGCGAATATCAATTGTAACACCCAGAAGTCTGCTTTTATGTACACCATCAAAGTCATTACTAGCGGGGATTGCCAGAGCGTTTTTTGTTAAAACCATGAATTTAGTCTTTTCCTTGTTCAATTTCAGGCATTTGGTCGCTGCCCAGGTTGTTATGTCATGCAGTATTTTGCTGACACCTGAATGAGCTTGTTGAAGATCGTCAAACTCAAAATATACAAGGATATCATCAGCGAAAATCTGGTATTGCACATTATATCTGTCGAGAACTTGTTTTATTGATAATATATACACATTATAGAGAAGGGGACCAAGAACTGAGCCCTGCGGAACACCAGACATCAGAGGGAAACTCTGGCTCTGGGCTGCATTCACAATAACTGTTTGCGAGCGATCTTTGAGGTAATCTCGAAGAAGCGAGAGTGCACCTCCAGATATACCGCAGTTTGATAAATCTTGCAGCAATATTTCGTGGCTCACAGTATCAAAAGCCGACGAAAAATCAAGCTGCATAAGAATAACATTCTGGCCACGTAGGAGCGCAGACAGGGAGTAATTGTATGTACACAACAACGAGGTGGCACACGAGTGATGTTTTCTGAACCCTGATTGCTGAGGTAGAAACAGATGATTTTCTTCCAGGAAGGAAGACAACTGCTCATACATAGCCGATTCAAGGAGCTTTGATACCCATGGAATTTGCGACACAGGCCTATAATTGTTCAGACACTTCGCGTCCAGTCCAGTTCTTTTCAAAATAGGAGTAATAATTGCTTCTTTCGATGCTAAAAACTTATTATGAACAAAGCTGGTATTTACAAGATAGACAATAAACGGCACAATGAGCACTACGAACGATTTGATACGGCTATATTTAATCGGATCCAAGAGATTGACCTTCATACTAGTGTTGTTGACTAGCTGCAGACAGGAGTTGTAATCAATTGGCTGGAAACAAGTGAGGCTCTGAGAGCAGTCAGGTGTAATACTTGCATATCTTTTGTTGTCCGTAACCTGGATAGAACCATGCAATCTAATGATTTTTTCTTGAAGAAAAATACAGAAACTATCCGGCATGTGAGCTTCATTCTCGGGATGCGCATTTGGACTGGGCCTATTACCAAGTAGATTGTTCAGTACTTTCCAGAGTGTATCCGGCTACGAATCTAAGATTTTTTTGTTGTAGTACGCCTGTTTGGTCTCAGTGATCTTATGAGTGTAGCTGGACCTAGCGCTGCAAAACTCGGCCCAGTGTTCAAGTGAACGAGAGCGGTGCCAGCGGCGTTCACATTGCCGTTTCACTCTCTTCAATTGGTTTAGTGAGCCATTAAACCAGGGAGCAGATTCATGTAGTTTAAAATGTTTTGAGATATATGGAACACATCGATCACGAATTTCACGAATGTTTTGATAGAAGTATGTGTACAATGTATCTATTGGGAGGAAGCAGTAGTTGATAAGGTGAAATTTTTCACAGAGTCCGTGTGTTAAATTTTCAGTGTCAATGTGGTCGTAGTCATAGAAAGATATTGTTTTTCGTATTTTCTGAGGAATAGGAATAGCTAAATTAAATCTGATGAGGCTGTGGTCCGATGAATTTCTATCAATTGGACTCACCATTACTTCACGAATTGCGTTATTACGAGTGGTGGACGAGATAAGCAAACACACACGCACACACACACACACACACACACACGCACTGTTTTGCTCGATGCGAATTTCAAACCAAAGATGAGGAATGCGTGATGTGCACAAGCGCACTCAGTTTATACGATGAAGAGCATAGCGATACAACGTTGATAATTTCTTATTGAGACTCCAAAAATTGACTTGCCAACGCAAAATTCACTTGTCATAATGACATACAAATGTTTAAGTAGAAAACACACAATCCAACATGAGGGAATGTTTAAAATATCAAAATCTAACAGGGGACATGCCACAAAACTATTGCAAAAAACAATAAGACGGGATCTGAAAAAATATAGTTTTCCATATAGAGCTATAACACATTGAAACAAGTTACCGGCCAATATCACAAACACAGACACACGCGCACACATACACATACATATAAGCGAATACGTACACAAATTCACACGGGAACTACTTTTCGAGACGAGCCAAAGACATCAGAAATCAGAAATGTATTGCCACTTTATACCACAAAGTATTGGCATGGATGAAATTATACATACAAATCAGACAATGTACATACAAATGAAAATGCATCATGAAAAACTTGGGCCCACAGCGGAATAAGACACACAAGAGTCACACAAAAACACGTATACTACAGAAAAACGATTAATATCGGTGTGGGCTCAAAAAAATATGTGTCCAAATCCAAAAGATTAACGTGATTTGAGGCGATGATTAATGATTAATGATAATTATTAATGATAGTGATTAATGATCTATGTGACAACGCGCCTGTGTTTCGGAGTGCAGTATTTGAACGTCTCTTAGAAGGCTGGTGTGTTGAACTGGTGCTATGCTGTGCTTATCGACATCAAGGGAACGGCTTGTGTGAAAGAGTACACCGCAATGTAAAACGAATGGCCGAAAAGTCCAAATATGATGTTGAGACAGCTGTGTTCTGGTACAAAGCCACTACCAGTACGGCAACCAGCGAGCAGCCATTTGTGAGTGTTTTTGGAGCTGTCCCAGCACTGCCAGGAGTGCGGCACCGACGGAAGCTGAGAGTTCTCGACTTGAAGGAACTTGGATGAATAGTGCAGAAAATAAGGTTTCAAGTATGCCGTATAACGTGGGTGACCTAGTGTATCTGCGGCCTCATGATAATCGCTGCACATCCGAATGGAGTGGGCCTCACCGAGTTTGTCGTGTTGGACCGTGGCACGTGACACTTGAAGACGGGGTAAAGCGGCATGTCTCGCACGTCAGAAAGGCGGATAGTGGAGCGTCAATTATGAGACCGGATGAACAATCGCAGAGACCCTTCTTACCGGCGGTGGCAACCACTGCGTATCAACTTGAGCGATCTGCTGAACTGGCGGTGCAGATCCCAGAAACGTTAGAGGAAACGGTGGAAGACGACGGTGCGGAATCGCCCAATAGTACTTCGGTGGAAGGCGACAGAGTGCAGTCTTCTGATAGACTTCTGCGAGACCGATCGACACTTAGACATCCTCAAAGATACTGTTGTCAGGATGGATGTTGTACTGCCTGGGGGATATGTGAGCGGAGGATAGGCAGTACACGATAGAGTTGAATGTGTCATATTTCAGTGTGAGAGGAGAGGGCGCTAGTTGGCTGTGCGTCCATGCGTGTATGTCTGTCTGTTGTATTAGCACGAGCGGTTTGTGCCTAGAGGCGTCGAGGCGTGTATGTCGGTATGTGGAGTATACAGGGAGTCGCGAGGGGTGTTCGTTCGTGTGTGGTCGTTGTTGTGCGTAGTGCTTGAGTCTGCGATGTCTGATTGTATTGTGAACGTGTCAGTGGAGTAGTCTGCGTGTGAGAAGTGTACGTTCGTGTAAGGAAGAAATTATGACTGGTTAGTGCTTCAACTCATTTATCTATTTCTACTGTTTGCTTTCCTATTATAAATATATCGCTTGTGTTTTGGCCTGCGTCTTGATTCTCCAACAGAATACGCTGATACCGCAATCGCTGATAGAGTTCTGAGACTTCCTCCAAGAACGCCGACCTCCTCTTACATCCGTCAACTTGGCTGGCTCCTTGCTCCCCTCAGAATTCGCTACAAAATTTGCTGTTTAGTTTTCAAAATTATCAAGTCTCTCTCTTCCCCATCTCACCTACGTGAACTCCTGTTATCTCAAGTACGATCCTCATCTCGACACCCTGTCCCACTCTTCTGCCCTCCCGCCATCCACGAGCCCACCTGGTCGGCCAGGTCCATCTACTTTTCTGCCCCTCTCCTCTACAACTCTCTACCTCCTCAGTTTCATCAAATTAGTTCCTTTGCTTCCTTTTCATCTGCTCTCCACAAACATTTTCTTGCTTCTTCTTCTGAATATATGCGTTTCTTGTACACTTTGTTGATTTTTATGTTGTTACCTCTGATTGCTCTTGCTCTCTGATAAACATGCTACAATCTACCCTATCCTTAAAAAACCCACGTTAGATCCAACTGTTATTAAAAATTATCGGCCTATTTCTCTTCTCAGCTTCCCTTCCAAACTTCTTGAATCTTCTAGTGAGAGGAGACGGCAGTTTATCGCAGAGGTTGCAGGACAGAGTGACGAAATACAGCTTCGAGACGTCGACCGCTCACAGCAAGACGACTGCCCACCGCGTTAAAGTAGCGACAATTCTCGAGAATTAGCAGAACATCGCTGGTGAAATCACACAATCTCCGGTAATAGCCCTCACGCATGCGACCACGCACCGTACTCAACTCTGCAGCAAAACACAAACACAATAACTGACAATATACAACACCGACAATAAACAAACAACTATGATCTAACTACCAGCTAACTGTGCATGAAACCCTGCTGCATATATTGTCAATATGTGTCAGTGTGTCAGTGGCAGTATGTGTCAGTATGTGAGTGTGTCAGTGTCAGTATATGTTAGTATGAGTCAGTATCAGTGTGTGACAGTATATCATTATGTGCGATTATGTGTCAGTGTGTTAGTATGTCATAATTGTGTCAGTGTGTTAGTATGTGTCACTGTGTCAGTACGAAATTTTGTAATTGTAATTTCAAATATATTGCCATCATCACCAACGAACAACAGTAACATAGCAGTGGTGAGAGACATCAATTCGTCGAGCCACAGCTCCCTGACCAATCAATATCAAATACAATTTCCACATGAAATTATGAACAGTACTGGCAAGTTTGGCAAAAATACAAAACGAAGGCAGGAATTAAACACTCATATATAGCAAGCTCATAGTTGAAAACACGGTTATACACGACAAAGAGAACAGTAACTGCAGGAAGAGTTACAAGCTCGAAACCGTACAGAGTGCTTGCTGACTTCAACGTTGCTTTTGCAAATTCAGGTAATGTTTCTTAATTTTGATTTTAAATGTAGCATATGTAGTTCTAGTGAGATCGGATTTAAGTTCAATAAGTTGGTTAAAAATTCAGGCCCATTGCAAAATATACTGTTTTTGAAAAGAGTTGTTCGAAATCCGGGGCAACTGATATTAACAGCATTACTCCTGGTCGGACGGTTGCTATTGACAAATATAAATGCTCAACAAGAGCCTTAATGGGAAGTAACCTAAGTTTTTGTAAAGAAGAAGATACATGAGAACCCGAAGGAAGATTAAATATCATAAGACAAGCATTATTAATAATAGATTGAAGTTTCCTAAGCTGGCGTTGGTTGAGAGATAGTAGAAGAGAACAGCAGTACTGAGTTTTACTAAAGATGAATGAATTAGCTAACTTAAAGGCAGCAGAGATGGTTATATATCTACGAATGGAATAGATACGCCTAAGTTGATAGTTACAGCACCTGATGTCAGATATGTGTGGATCCAAAGAAAGACAGCTATCGAGAATGATACCAAGACTATGTACAGAGCAGGATAGAGGTATACTAAGAGAAGTAGTACTATTAGAAGATGGAAAGAGAATATACTTAGTCTTATCAGGATTAAGTTTGAGATGACGAGTGAACGCCCATCTTTCTATATCAGATAGGATGGTACTGACTGAAGAGTGAGAAATAGACTCAGACGATAGAAGGATTTGAATGTCGTCAGCGAATATTTGGAAGGACAAATCGTGACGACGAAGAACTTTCCCTACAGAGGCAAGATACATATTGCAGAGGAGATGGCCAAAGACAGAGCCTTGAGGTACACCACAAGTTAGTGGGCAAGCCTCACTACAAGAATCAGCAGAGGTAGAAACAAACTGAAGTCTATCAGAAAGATAAGAGCGAAAGAAAGAGAGTTCTGCCGCTAATGCCTAAATCTAACAGAGTATCAATAAGAAGCAGGTGATTAACAGTGTCAAATGCAGCAGAGAAGTCTAGTTGTATAAGTAAAACATCACTACCAGAGAGAGTAAATTTGAGAATAGAATCATAGATGTGCGAGTGCTAAGCTGTAGTAGCCAATTCTGGTGTTCCCCAAGGTTCCGTCCTTGGCCCACTATTATTTAATCTTTATATGTCTTCTCTTTGCCCTGTTCTTCGAAAACATTCCATTACTTTCAAAATCTATGCCGATGACATCCAATTCCTCATTCCTATCACTCCTGTTACTCCCTCCTTTCTCTCTGATATACTTTCTGAAATTTCCTCATGGGCCGCCTCTCGGCAGTTGTACTTGAATACTTCTAAGTCTGAGTTCATCGTCCTCCATCCACCTCGTATTTCACCTCCTCTTCTCCCATTTCCTATCTCAACTGCTGTTCGCAATCTCGGCTCTATCTTTGTCTCTTCGCTCTCCTGCTTTGACAATATCGTTTCTGTCGCCCGCACTTGTCGTCTTATTCTGCGCTCTCTCTACCCTATACGTCCCTATCTTGATAAAAATTCCGCCATCACTCTTGTTCATACTCTCATTTTCACCAGGTTAGACTACTGCAACTCGCTTTACTTTAGTGCTCCTCGTTCTCATCTCTTAATCCTTCAGCGTGTGATTAACCAATCTTGTCGATTTGTCTTTCATCCTACCTTTTCTCGCCACACGTCTCACCTACTTTTTCAACTCCACTGGCTTCCTATCATCCCACGAATTCATTTTCGCCTTTGCTGTCTCATTTACAAGCTTCTGCATGATCCTCACCAACCTTCTTATCTTGCTAATCTTTTGTCTCCCACTGACTCACACTCCTCTCGTCGCCCTCTTCCTCTCGCTTGTCCTCGTGCATCTAATGAATCTTCCTGGTCCTCTAAATCGTTCTTCTTTTACGCTCCTCGCTTGTATAATTCTCTTCCCTCTCATATCACCCGCGCCTCTTCATTTCGGTCATTCCGCCATCGGCTTCGCCTGTACCTTTTTGACATTTCATTTGATCCGGTCTCGCACTCTCTCTCTCCTTTCGCCTCTCTGTGATATTGTTTGAACTATTTCTCCGTTTTATGATTGTTTCAATTCTGGTTGTCTTATTTTTCCCTGTCTTGAGCACAGTTACTGCTTCCTTTCCTTCCTTGCTGCTTTATTTATTCTATTGTGAATGTTCTCTGTAATAATTCTCTGTCGATTTTATTGTTCAAACATACCACTTGATTTTTTGGAACTGTGCCCTTTGTGCTTGTGCTTGCTATTTACCAATTTTGGTTGTTTTGTGACTTCTCTTTCTTTTACTTGCTCATTTCTCCCATATTCTTTAAATTGTCGTTTTATCTCAATTGATGTTTTCCGTTTTTCGCGCTTGTGTTTTACCGGCGCTATAGCAAATACACGTTGTTGTTGTTGTTGTTGTAATCCTGCCAAGAGATGGCGCCCGCAGTCTATTCTATGCGCTGGCGTCGCCATGGGAACGGATGATGAATCAGTGTGCGCACAGCAGTGGCCTTGAGTGCAGTGACGTTATTTCGGTTCGAGTGAGAGGTGTGTGTATTGTGTCGCAGGTGTTCATGTGTTATCGTGTTTACAACAACAACAATGTATTTTTATAGCGCTCACACAGAAACAAGCGCGAAAGAGACAACAATTAGAATCAACAGTACACGACATCAAGATGTGAGAAAAGAAGTAGAAAATTCACAGAAAGGAAATTTTTTTTCTCAATAATAATGGAGATAAATAAAATGAAAATAAGTAAAAACATAAGTAATTGTAAATTAGAGTCATAGGGAAGCGTAAGGTGTAATAGTGCGAGAAGTGGGATCAAAAGATTTAGCAAAAAGATATTTACGAAGTGAGGAGGAAAACCTACTAAAGGATGAAGAGGAAGTGATTGAGGAAGGAAGATCATTGTAGACCCGAGGCGCATAGAAAGAAAAGGATTTTGCGGACCAAGGTGACTCGTTGATAGCGCGAGGACAGGATAAAGGACGATGAACACGAGAATTAAAGTCATTAGAAGAAACTAGAAGATCAGAAAGATAGGACGGGGAAGAGCTATTGTGCAGAATTTTATATATGAGACAACACAGCCGAAAATGAATCCTAGGAATGATGGGAAGCCAGTGGAATTGGAACAAGAATTGAGAGGTATGGCGGCAAGGTGTAGGATGGAGCACAAAACGACAGGATTGATTAATAATTTTTTGAAGGATTTTCAGGGATTTGTTGGTAAGAATGTAGTGGAGTGAGCTGCAATAATCAAGACGAGAGAGAACAAGAGACTGTATTAATTTAATAGAAGAAGGCTGGTCTAAACAGGATCGAATAGGGTATAGACTGCGTAAAATCAAACGACAGGTGCGCGAAATAGAGACAACATTGTTTGAAAAGGACAAGTTGGAATCGAAGATAGCACCCAAGTTTCGAACAGAGGAAGATACAGCGATTGGGAGTAATGGAGGAGAAATGCGCGGAGGGTGAAGGATAAGAAATTCAGACTTAGAAGTGTTGAGAATGAGGCGACGAGAGGTGGTCCAGGACGTAATATCAGAGAGAATATCATTGAGAAGAGTGGCATGAGAGAAAGGACAAGGAATTAGGAGTTGTATATCATCGGCATAAATATGGAAAGGAATGTTGTATTTACAAAGGACAGGACAGAGAGAAGACATGTAAAGATTGAAAAGAGTAGGACCCAAGATAGAACCTTGAGGGACACCAGAAATAAGAGAAGCAGATTTTGAAACAGTTGAATTGAAGTTTACTGAAAAAGTGCGACCAGAGAGATAGGATTTGAGGAGAGACAATGCTGACGAGGATAGACCCAGAGAAGAAAGATCATTGATGAGAATGGCATGATTGACAAGATCGAAGGCTAGAGACATATCGAGAAGAACAAGGAGAACTGATTGACGATAGGAAAATTTAGATAAGATTTCATGAGTAACTGAAATAAGGACGGATTCCGTAGAGTGACAGGAGCGAAACCCAGATTGGAAAGGATGAAGGACCTGGGAAATAAGGGGAGACAACTGGGAAAAAATAGCTGATTCAAGGAGTTTTGAAGGAAAGCTGAGAAGAGATATAGGACGGTAATTAGCGCATTCAGACGGATTTAATGTAGGTTTTTTAAGGATAGGATGGACGATGGCATGTTTATCAGATAGGAATTGGCCATGAAGAAATGATGAATTAATGAGATGTAATAGATAAGGAACAAGAGAAAATATTGAAGGGGAGATAGCTCTAAAATTAATAGGATCAGCCGGAGAGGAGGAAATTTTGAGGGAAGATATCATGGTAAGAATATCTGAAAGATGTATTTGCGAGAATGAAGTGAATTGTAGAGACACACGAGTATGTGTAACAGGGATATTGGAAGAGGGGAGTTTAGACTGAACAGTTAGGACTTTATTAGTGAAATGAGAAGATAATTGAGAGGCAGTTAGATTAGATAAAGAGGAGTTAGATCGAGAACCAGTGAGAGAGTTTAGAGTTGTCCAAAGAGACTTAGGGGATCGGGAGAGCGAAGAGAGACGGGAGGAGAAGTAATTTTGTTTAGCTGCAGACAAGGCCGAGATATAAGAAGAGCGGGAAACAGAGAAGGAAGACCAATCAGATGGATGAGATGTACGTTTCCAGATTCGTAGAAGTGAACGTTGATGTCTTTTCAATAGACGAAGTTGAGAGTTAAACCAAGGAGGAGAAGAATTAGTTGTATTGCGCCGGATAAGTAAAGGAAACAAAGAGTCACTGATTTTAGATAAAGCAGAAGATAGGTGGGGATAGATGTCCGAAGGATTCAGGAAATAAAGCGTTTGCAAAGGTAATAAGGAATCAAGTAATAGGTAAAACTGCATCGGATCGAATTCTTTAAAGTTACGATAGGCAATCAAAGCAGGAGTATGAGGAGGCAGCGAGGCGAGACAAGGAAGAGTGGTAAGAAGAAGACTATGGTCAGACAAAGAAAGATCGGAAGGAAAGACAGTTACATTGGAGGGGGAATTGTCGGTAGAAAGGACAGGCGATGGGAAAAGGATAAGATCTAAGGAATGACCGGATATATGAGTAGGCGAGGAAACAGGAGAGAACAAACCATGAGAGTCTAAGATAGTTAGAAATTGAGAAGCAAGGACATTAGAGCTAGGCGAATCCACCCAAAAGTTGAAATCGCCTAGGATAATAAAGCGACTAGAGAAAGAGGATATGATGCAGTCGAGGAGAGTAGGAAATTCAGTGAAAAAAGAAGAGCAAGTGCCAGGATGATTATGGCGATAAATAATGGTGATACAGAACTTTGGAGAAGAAGGCGGTGAAAGTTGTAGAGCAAGGAATTCAAAGGATGAGAAAGAACAAAGAGACGGAAAGGATAAGACTGAAACATGTAGAGATTTAGAGAAAATGCAGCCCACTCCACCACCGGAAGACTTGGTATTTGACCTAGATTTGTGTAGGAAGGAGTAACCTATGGGAATGTTAGAGGAGAAAGAAGGAATGTCGGAGTCAAAGAGCCAGGTTTCAACAAGACACAAAATTGCGAGAGAGTGGAGGGATAGGATATGGCAGAGATGAGTAGTTTTATTGCGACAGGAACGAATGTTAATAAATCCAATAGGAATATTAGACCAAAGAGAGGAACTAGACAAGGAAGAGCGATTAGAGGAATGCTTAGGAGAGGATGCTTGGGAGGCTAGTCAGGTGGAAGAAGGAGAGACGGACGGACCGGAGGACATAGTGCGGAGCCGGATAGAATTTCTTACAGCCAAGAAAGAAGGACAGGAAGAGCTGAAAGATGAATGATTATGTGGACGCAAGGACGAAGCACAATTGTTGCACCATTCAGGTGCTGAGCGGTCGGAGGACATAGTGCGGAGCCGGATAGAATTTCTTACAGCCAAGAAAGAAGGACAGGAAGAGCTGAAAGATGAATGATTATGTGGACGCAAGGACGAAGCACAATTGTTGCACCATTCAGGTACTGAGCGGTCACAGTCACCAGACCTATGAGGGCCTGCACAATGACCACACATCACCGGACGTGTGCAGTGTGTTTCTTTGTGGCCGAGACCAGCACATCGACCACAGTGAGCTACCCAGTAACGATCGTAAACTGGGCATGAGCGCAGTTCGATGAAGAGACGGTCACCGGCATTTTTGATGACTGAACGCACAGCTGGTGAAACAGACAAAACAGCATGTGATATATTATTACGAGGAGTGGTGAAAAATAAAAGTTTGATCTCCGAGTCAGGCACAGATGACAGACAGTAATTTTTTTGCTTTAGTGAAGAAACGAAAGAATCAGAAGAAAAGTTGGGAGAAATGTTAGCCATAGTAATCTTCGGGCGAAGCTGCGTGGCAGTCGGCAGTGAGACTTCAGCGTCCGGCATGGCCATGCGAACACGATCAGCAGCCTTTTTGGCTGTAGCGGCGGAATCGCAGCGCAGCACCAGTCCGCCATTGACAGCAGGGCGCGAGGCAGACACCGGAATATCGCGCAGAGCCGGAGCAACAGACGATGTCGAAATGGGCGAGCTAGTCTTCGACTTTAAAACCACAGCATGTGACTGTTTCGGTTGAGGAGACGGTCCTGTGGTGTCCTGTGGTGGCTGACGTAGTTCATTTAGAGTGCCCTCAATGGTCTGCAGGCGCTGGCCAAACGAAGAGAAATCTCCAGCCAACTGGATCGCGAACTTAGCTCGACCAAGACAGGGAGAACACACCCAATTGACCATCTTCAGTAGGTCCGTCCTGATACCAGTTAGAGAGGCACATTTGACGTGGGCCCGCGAATCACATAAGTTGCATCCAACCCATTTGGAAGTCTCACCGGGAGATTTACAAATACAACATTGACACATTGCGCAACGTGAGAATTCAGGTGAGAAACAACCAAACAATTCCAAACAATTAAAAAACAAACTGAATACTCACCCAGCGACAAGAAGTATCAGGTAAGAAAGAACTACAGAATCATAAATTTGAGCAGCGCGCGAAAGCAACCATACACCACAACTGTCGCTGGGAGAGTGTTAATGTATTTTTGTATAGACAAGTGTTCTCGTCAATAAAGATCCAGACCAAAACATGGCGCAGCCTACATCAGCCGAAACCAGTGCGCAGCCTACATCAGCCGAAACCAGTGCGCAGCCTACATCAGCCGAAACCAGTGCGCAGCCTACATCAGCCGAAACCAGTGCGCAGCCTACATCAGAGCTGAACGAAGCGGTCAATCGATTCGCGTGGAGTGGGTAAATTGTTCCTCCAACAAAACTGGACTTATCTGTCGATCGAAGGGAGTCATTCAGCATATGGCGAGAACGCTGGAGCGATTACGTTCTGCTTTCAGGACTCAGAAGCCAAAGTCGTGCAATTCAAATGGCGGTCTTACGGTCGTGTCTAAGCGACGAATCTCTGCGAATTGTCAAAAGTCTCGACATTCCAGAGGCCGGCCGGGACAAAATCGACACAATTCTGCAACACCTGGACATCTACGCCAAAGGGCAAGTAAATGAGGTGATCGAGAGGAAAAATTTTAACTCTCGAAAACAAAACGCCGGTGAAACTTTTGATGATTTTCTCATTAGCCTGCGAGAACTGAGTACCTCGTGCAACTTCTGTGACACCTGCAAGGACAGCCTCGTTCGAGATAGAATCGTCATGGGCATACAAGACTCGTGCACGATCAAGAAGCTGTGCAGCGTCAATAATTTGAAGCTGTCTATGGCTGTGGACATCTGTCGCGCAGAAGAAGCTGCCTGTCGTGACACCGAACGTATAGAGACCGACAGAGTCAACCGCGTACACGGCGTCGGAGGACACCGACCCAGACATCAAAGGTATGGAACCACCTCAGAGCAACGTGAGTGCAGCCGCTGTGGGAGGCAACACACGCCTGAAAACAAATGTCCGGCACGTGATCAAGAATGCAGACGATGTGGGAAACTTGGACACTTCGCCAAGAAATGTCGCACTGCGATGGGGAAAAACAGTGACAACAGACGGAGAAACAAGTCGCCAGACGACAAACCCGTGTCAGCTGCGATAGTGTCGAGCGTCACGTCGCTCAGGGCACCACGTGTGGACGTCGTAGTTAACGGGTGTATCACCGTTTCGGCTCTTACAGACACTGGAGCAGACATAACTGTCGCCGGTCTGGACGTGCTCAACAAATTCGAGGACGAGAACAATCTGCTGCCAAGCACCGATCAGCCAGTGTCAGCTGACGGATTCCGCATGGAGCCAGTTGGAGTCTGCCCGACTACAATCGCCATCGGCGGGACAGAAGTGACTGTGGACATCCACGTCATCAAAGGAGTGACTGAGTTGCTGCTCTCTTGGCACGTTTGTCGGGCTTTGAAACTGATTCCGAGCGATTATCCTTCGCAAATGCAGACGCCGGTCGTAAGAAGCGTCGCCGAGCGCAAATCCCAACGGGAATCGCCATCGTCAGTGGACAACCTATTCGACGAAATTCCAGACGTCTTCAGGGAGCGTCTTCTATCACGTTTCCCGACATCATCACTACAAGAGTCTGAAGACGCCGAGGAAGAGACGACCATCGTGGCATGTGTAGCCGCTGAACCTGACATGTCAGACACCAACTTGCAGCAGGTTCGGAGTGCAAGTTCTTCCGACTCGGAAATGCAGATACTTCGAAAAGTCATCTTGGATGGTTTTCCGGATCGCAAAGGCGATGTGGACCCCATGATCCAGCCATATTGGACTGTGCGTGAACGCCTATCAGTGGAGGATGATCTTGTCTTCTACGGTCGACGACTTGTGATTCCGAAGGCGTTACGACGGGGAATCCTGAACGAGCTACACGCAAGTCATGCGGGTAAAGAGAAGACGAAACAGAGAGCTCGCCAGGTTGTGTATTGGCCAGGAGTGGACAATGACATCGACAACATGACGAAGCAATGCACGACATGCCAAAAGTACTTACCATCGCAAGCCGCCGAGACTATCAGACATCACAAACAAGCCTCTCGACCTTTTGAGTTCGTTTCCATCGACTTCTGCGAGTATGGAGGGCACAAATTCGTTGTGTTGGTCGACCACCTCTCTGGATGGCAGTTTGTTAATGACCTGGGCTCATCTTCAGTGACGGGGAAGCTGCTCGACACATTACGAACCGTGTACTGCATGGTGGGTGTGCCGGTAACCATATACTGCGATGGAGGCACCCAGTTCACGTCAGGAGAGTTCGTCCGATTCGCTGAACGTTGGAAATTCGAACACGTGCGTTCCTCACCACACTATCCGCAATCCAATGGGAGGGCGGAGGCAGCGATCAAGACGGCGAAAGCACTCATCAAAAAGTGCTGGAAGGCGGAAAGAGGAGGATTTGATCCTGATGAATGGTCAAAGGGAATTATCCAACAAAGAAACACTCCAGGACCGGACGGAAGATCTCCAGCCGAGATACTCTATGGACGACCAGTGCGGGACATGATTCCTGCACATAGACGCCAGTTCTCTGCGGAATGGCAGAAATCGAGGGAGGAAGCTGAGCATACAAGGCGCGAACAACAGACAAACGTGGACGAGAGGTACGACGGACGTGCCAAAGACCTGCCAGACCTGAGCCCGGGAAATCATGTGGCGGTGCAGTGTCATATCACAAAGGAATGGAGCAGGTACGGTGTTGTCGTCGAAAGCCTGGCGCACAGGCGCTACCTCATCAAGTTGTCGAGCGGACGTGTGGTCTCTCGAAACCGACGACACATTCGCCGCCGGTACGGCCATGTGATGAAACGAGATCCGGAGCATCCGACACTCCAGTCGACCGACGAGGCGCCGAGTCCAGAACCGTGTTCAACGCATCCACAACTGCGGAGGTCTACCAGAGAACGAAGACGTCCTCAAAGACTCATCGAAGTGATGCGGACGTCTAGGGGGCGTGTGCGAGTGCTAAGCTCTAGTAGCCAATCCTGCCAAGAGATGGCGCCCGCAGTCTATTCCATGCGCTGGCGTCGCCATGGGAACGGATGATGAATCAGTGTGCGCACAGCAGTGGCCTTGATTGCAGTGACGTTATTACGGTTCGAGTGAGAGGTGTGTGTATTGTGTCGCAGGTGTTCATGTGTCATCGTGTTAATGTGTTTTTATATAGTCAAGTGTTCTCGCCAATAAAGATCCAGACCAAAACAATAGAGAAAAATTATAGAAGTTTCTGTAGAGTGAAAGTGACGGAAGCTAGACTGCTCAGGAAGAAACAAATTGTTAGATTCAAGATATTCAGATATCCGTATGTAGGCAGCCATTTCAAGAACCTTAGACAGCCAAGGAATTCTAGAGATTGGTCGATAGTTAGAAAGCGTGTTAGCATCCAGATCATATTTCTTAAGTATAGGGAGAATACTGGCAGTTTTAGATGCAAGAAATTCCCCAAGAGTGAAAGAAGCATTGATGAAATTATATAAGAAAGGAAGGAGCACTTCAATGGAGTGAGGAATCCTGGAAAGATCAATGGGATCGAGAGATGAAGAATGGATTTTAACATGCCTTAAAATAATTCTACAGTCAGAAAGGGTAACTAAAGTAAAAGAGTGAATAACAGAGGAGGGTGAGGGCGGAGAGTATAATGGTAGAGCAGCAGGGAACAAGCAGCGAATCTTATCGATTTTAGACTGGAAGAAATTCATAAATATAGAAGGTAACTGATCAGAAGCAGAATCTGGGAAAACAAGACTACGGGAATCACCTAAAAGACTGTCAAAAAGCTTCCAAAGTTACCTAGAGTTAAGACATGAAGAAATTTTAGAATCATAGTAAGATTTTTTGGCGGAGTCGCAAAGAAGATGATGATAACGACGAGCAGAACAAAAAGATTGCCACGAAGAGTCAGTCTTGAGACGACGCCATTGGCGCTTAAGACGACAAAGGGAGGTTTTTGAATTTTTAATATCAGAGTTAAACCAAGGACAGCGAGTATTAGTGGAACGGAAAACTTTATGATGACGACTTGACTAACTTACTTAACGATGACTAACTTAACGATGTGTCACTCTTCCGACTCCGATCTGGACCTACCAAACTCAACCAACATATGACGCGCCTTAAGCTCATCACGAATGCAGCATGCCCGCACTGCACAGAAGACGAGACTGTCGATCACGTACTTCTTCAGTGTTGCAAGTACGCTGACAGCCGGCAGCTGCTCATGAACAAACTTCAAAGACGTGGTATACAAAATATCACTACTCCAATTCTGCTTGGTGGCACCAATATGAGCCCTGGCATGCATCTCTTCGTGCGACGACATGTGTGCATTTTTCTTCAAGAAACTGGTCTGATCAACCGCATCTGATACATTCTACATAGAATACTCAAAAGCCGATCGATTTCCGAGTGAAAATCGTGTTGCCTTCATCAAGAAACAACAAAACACGCACACACACGACTCGAAAACAAACCAGTGTATTTCAAGCACATGCACAAACACACAGACATACAAACACATGGTAGTAAGCAGAAAATGAGTGTGACGCAAAATTGTATAAAATATGAGCATGTATTCATGAACGTGCAACATTAGCAAACATGTATGTAACACACACACACACATTGTGAGTGTGTCAGCTGGCCACAGCAAAGTTGAATGTGAAAAAAACAGCATTTTATTGGCTCAAGAAAAAATTCGCTATTCTACTGGACAACACAGCAATAGCTGCATCCACGCATACAAGCACACTAACGATGACCACACTGAGTATCAGTGAGTCACTATAAGTACTGATATCAGTGAGTCAGTGAGAGGAGACGGCAGTTTGTCGCAGAGGTTGCAGGACAGAGTGACGAAATACAGCTTCGAGACGTCGACCGCTCACAGCAAGACGACTGCCCACCGCGTTAAAGTAGCGACAATTCTCGAGAATTAGCAGAACATCGCTGGTGAAATCACACAATCTCCGGTAATAGCCCTCACGCACGCGACCACGCACCGTACTCAACTCTGCAACAAAACACACACACAATAACTGACAATATACAACACCGACAATAAACAAACAACTATGATCAAACTACCAGCTAACTGTACATGAAACCCTGCTGTATATATTGTCAATATGTGTCAGTGGCAGTATGTGTCAGTATGTGAGTGTGTCAGTGTCAGTATATGTTAGTATGAGTCAGTATCAGTGTGTGACAGTATATCATTATGTGCCATTATGTGTCAGTGTGTTAGTATGTCATAGTTGTGTCAGTGTGTTAGTATGTGTCAGTGTGTTAGTATGTGTCAGTGTGTTAGTACGTAATTTTGTAATTGTAATTTCAAATATATTGTCATCATCACCAACGAACAACAGTAACATAGCAGTGGTGAGAGGCATTAATTCGTCGAGCCACAGCTCTCTGACCAACCAATATCAAATACAATTTCCACATGAAATTATGAACAGTACTGGCAAATTTGGCAAAAATACAAAACGAAGGCAGGAATTAAACACTCATATATAGCAAGCTCATAGTTGAAAACACGGTTATACACGACAACGAGAACAGTAACTGCAGGAAGAGTTACAACAAGCTCGAAACCGTACAGAGTGCTTGCTGACTTCAACGTTGCTTTTGCAAATTCAGGTAATGTTTCTTAACTTTGATTTTAAATGTAGCATATGTAGTTCTAGTGAGATCGGATTTAAGTTCAATAGGAAGCTGGTTAAAAATTTCAGGTCCATTGCAAAATA
Organism: Sacculina carcini; assembly: GCA_916048095.2. Classification (NCBI taxonomy): domain Eukaryota; kingdom Metazoa; phylum Arthropoda; class Thecostraca; family Sacculinidae; genus Sacculina; species Sacculina carcini. Next base: position 1,401,930 of record OU696595.1, read on the forward strand.
TACTGTTTTTGAAAAGAGTTGTTCGAAATCCGGGGCAACTAATATTAACAGCATTACTCCTAGTCGGACGATTGCTATTAACATATTTAAATGCGTCTCCATGTTTCATGTTTTTATAAATGTATATGTATATATCATGTTTATGTATATGTCATGTTTATGTATATGTCATGTTTATGTATATGTCATGTTTATGTATATGCCATGTTTATGTCATGTTTATGTATGTGTCAGTGTCAGTATGTGTCAGTGTGTCATAGTTGTGTCAGTATGTCAGTATATCAGTATGTTTCATAGTTGTGTCAGTGTGTCATAGTTATGTCAGTGTGTCATAGTTATGTCAGTGTGTCAGTATATCAGTATGTGTCAGTGTCAGTATGTGTCAGTGTGTCATAGTTGTTGAAGCAATGTTTATATTTCATGCGGTGCTGTATATAACTTTTATTCTTATATCTCAATTTAGTAATCGCTTATTTATTTGTACATTGTGTATTGCATGTTGTGCATTAAATATGGCATAGGATAGGATAGAAGTTAGGATAGAAAGTAGCGCGTAAACACATACATCACTGTCAACACAGTAGGCAACAAGGAAGCATTACTTACACACACACACACACTTTACACATTTACGATTAATGTGTACACTTTATCGATGATATTTATTTACACAATGATTTACACTTTACGTTACTGCAAGACATTAAGAGAAAGCAGAGCAGCACGCGCACACGTATATATCATTCACACCAGTGTGTAAGGCTATGTGCGTGTTGCCGGGCGTGTTGCATTGTGGCGACCTTGTGGTCCGTAACTAATGAGGCCGTGCACAACTTGGAGCTGGAGAATGAAGTAGGCGGCGCTAGCTAGCACTATATAAGCATAGTGTTTTCACCATTCGGGGGAATAGATAGATAGAAGCGGCAGCGGGAGGAGATTTGAGCAGCAGCAGCAGTAGAGGATATTCAGTAGAGAAGTGGAGTGGTTCAGAGAGAGAATGGAACGGAACAGAGTATAGCAACACCAGAGGATAGAACGGGAGAGCAGATAGGATAGAACACTGGATATAACGTTAGGACAGATAGAGTTAGGAACAGCAACATTAGATATAATATCACAACGCAATACATTGTTTCTTCAACAATCAACTGTGTTTGGAATCGGCACAACAAGCGTTATCGCGGCACACAACGTCAAGAGGCCTGCTCCACTATACTATCACGACAACAGACAACACTGTTACAGTTGTGTCAGAGTGTATTAGTTGTGTCAGTGTCATAGTTGTGTCATTGTGTCATAGTTGTGTCAGAGTGGCTCACCCATGGGTTGTTTGATGACTGAGTAATAATGAGGCACAAGTTTGGCGTTGACAGGCTTAATAAAAGGAGCCGCGTGACGATTCAACTGCAAAACAAACAATTAATTAATAAGCCAGAATTCATAAACAGTTAATAGATAGTAGATTGGTGGAGAAAACCATTAGTTGTTCATCATGTTGCTGTACTCGTGCATAATATCATTACTCAATGATCACTAGGGCTGTTGTAATTTAATAAATTTACTTTTCACCTGAATGTCACTTTTTCATAAGCTACCAAAAACTGCATGAAAATGTTTTGTAGGATAATTATTTAAAAAATTTATTAGTAGGGCTGTCAAAAAATTAACCTGAAAATCAGAAAAAATAACTATATTTTCGAGAAAAAGTAACCTAAAAACCTGTGTTTTAATGTTATTATCACTTTTGTATCGCTTTATCATATGTTTATCACCCCTTTGATGATTAGTGCGCTATATGAAATACACGGTTTGTTTTATGTTTGTTTTTTAACATAACAAGTAACCTAATAATCAATAAAGTAACCTAAAAATCACCTCCTTCAAAAAAGGTCAAATTCTATTTGCAGTTCTGGAGGAAGAAAATACACCAGCCCTTCTCTTCTATCCTCTTTCCGAGTTGGTACTATTTTTCCAGTACTATTATCTGTACGTACGTACGTACGTCCTATAAGTACTATTATCTGGTACCATTTTTACAACAAACCACCAAAAGTGACTTAATATGATTTGGCTAACATCGCAAAAAGGAGCATAACCATCAAAATGCAATTTAAAGTGGAAAGCGAATACAAAAGTGAAACACACTAATTACAAATGTGAATATTTTAGTAATGGTCGCAATAATGTTCTATATATTGTTTCAATGGAAAAGTTTATCAAATAGCACGTGCTACAGCTTTTATATTAGTGTGAGCGTAAACACTGCATGAGTGAATGCCCCAGTCCTCCCATATGTAGCACCCTGTGCTCACAGTCTTATAAATGTCAAACGTGGGAAAATGGCGCTATCTCACGCCCTGAAAATCACGTGCATTAGCACGCGAATGGTCCTGTTCAAGTAAATACGTACTGTCAAGTGCTACAGTGCAGTATCTGGTATAGAGAGCTCACATATCGTACTATACCACGCTCCAAACATCTCACGACATCCTCCGGTTCGTGGACATTTCCTAAAATGGAACAACGCTGTCCTGTGTACCCAAAAACGTATAAATATCGAGTAGCACGGATATTAAGATGAAGATCAATTGCTAAATCCTAACAGCAGAAATTTTGACATTTCTTTTTGTTTTCTTGACATCGTAACAAGATATAAATAATTACAACCAATATAGGCACACTGCTGAATCAGTGGATCGTCTCTCGACACGTCGAAGCATCACTGATTATTTACATTGATCTTGATTCATCTCTTCAATGAATTTCTTTGTAAATGTCTTCAATGTCCTACTTTGTTTGACGCATTTTTGTATTCCATTCCACACGGTTACTCCTCTAACGCTCAAGCTTTGTTGTCTAGCTCGAGTTCTCGGGAACCTCTGTGCAAATTTGTCCGGGTGTCTCTTGTTTATTTGTCCGGGTGTCTCTTGATCTTCAGACCTAATATTCCATATGTTTTTCTATATTATCCTCATATATACCGTTTTTGTGCCTCTTATCTGCAAAAAGTCACCAAACTTCGTGGTAAACTTACCTAAAAACAAGAAAAATAACCAAAGGTAACCCGACGATAAAAGTAACATAAAAGCAAAAAAGTAACCTAACGATGAAAAAGTACCTGTTGGTAACCTAATAACTTTTTTAATAATTATCGTAAACAACTTTTTCATGCAGTTTTAGGTAGCTTATGAAAAAGTGACCCTTAGGTGAAAAAGTAACTATTAACTTTTGACAGCCCTAGTTATCACCATGAGTTTGTCACTGTTATATTCAGTGTGTCAGTGTGTCAGTGTGTTGTCACCATGAGTTTGTCAACGGCTGCCACCAGATGTCGTTGCAATCGGTCATCAATGACGGCCAGGTTCGCCTGGTTCAGTTGACAGTCGGGATCACAATTGACACACACATAGTCTGCCATTGTTTCGGCCTCGCACGGTAATACACCGATACATCGGCCATGAAACCAGTCGTCACAACGATCACAACCAATGTAAAACCTGACACACACACATGCATAAAGTATCAGGTGAAAGCTGCTCCAATTCCAAATGCAGTAACAAGTGTTGGTGTAATAAAAATCAATACTGAATCAGTACAGTATTGAATCAGTGACACAAACACTGACTGACACTGACTCATAATGACACACACACTGACTGACACTGACTCATAATGACACACACACTGACTGACACTGACTCATAATGACAATGAAGTACAGTACAATACAATACAGTATTACATTTATATGGCGATTTACACCAAATGTCTCTAAAGCGCGCGCACGCACACACACACACACACACACAGAGAGAGAGACAAACACAACATACACACAGATAGACACACCAGATATATATATATATATATATATATATATATATATATATATATATATATATATATATATATATATATACGGAACATTCACATGAAAACACACTCGTAAACACAACTTGAATATCGCACAAACACGAACCTTACTGCCTATGAGCTTATATATCAAATTGTTGCTGAGTACATGCTAATATGTGTATATTGATGTTATGTTATTGTTTGTATACATGAATAGATATACGTGATTGTGTGTGTGTGTGAGTGTGTGTTTATATGTATATATTGTACTGAAAAGCCTCAAATCAATATTCTTGATGGATGTGCAACAAATGCAATTTACTTACTTTACTTTGCACACAGGGACAAACAAAAGACACACACACACACACACACACACACACAAATAAACACAAAGACACACACTCACACACACACACCCAGAGACAAAAAGACACGAGAACATAAAAACATCTCAAGGCAACATACAAATATACACACACATAGATACGTAGACATACATAAGCATAGACACACACATACGTATACAGATACGTATGTAGATACTCTAAAACCAAGAACGGGAAAAACGTTAAAGAGCACAGACAATAAGGCAAAATACGATACTTATCAGAGATGGAGACAGAATTACTGTGGCCTGATGAAGAATAAGAGCTGTTAAGGAAGTATTTTTTACAGTGTCGTTTATATGAATCAAGCGATCGAATGGGACGAAGGGAAGACGGGAGCTTGATATAAATACGAGTGTCGTGAATAGAAAAACAACTATCATAATGAGAAAGGCGAGAAGGAAATTGAGGCTCAGATAGAATTTGAATTTGAGAATTTGAATTTAAGAATTTGTTGTCAGACCTAAGGTGAACAGAGTTAAGTGGAACCTTATACGAGAACATTTTGAATATATAATCAGGTTTGTGAAGGATTAAAGCAGAATGGACAAGTTCACAGATGCGAAAGCATAGCTTTAATAGGAAGCCAACCTAACTTGTGAAGATAAGAGGTAATGTGAGAGTCATAAGGGAGGAAGAATATAAGGCGGCAAGCTTTGTTCAGGATGAATTGAATTAACCTAAGTTGGCGATGATTCAAGGATAAAAAGTGAGCAACAATAGATTACCCTATAAAATACAAGATCATTAACTAATTTCCGAGAAACAGGAACATCAATAAACTTACGTATAAAGCAGATACGGCGAATTTGAAAATTATACTAGCGGCTAATCTCAGAGATATAAGGATCAAATGATAACTTGTCGAAAAGTACACCTAAATTCTTAACAGTGGCAGAGAAATAAAAGGGAAGCGTAGTAGAGAGGGGAAGAATTAAAGAGCACATATCTGGTTTTGTCAGGATTTAGTTTCAACTGACGAGAGGCAGACCAGTCATTAACAGCATTCATAATAGAACAAAAAGGCATGGAAGACAAATAATCAGATATCAACAGTATTTGAACATCGTCGGCGAATATTTGGAACGAAGAAACGGTTGAGCGAATTAAATTGCCTAAAGGAGTAAGATAAACAAAAAACAAAAGAGGACCCAGAACAGAACCCTGTGGCACCCCAGACAAGAGCGGACGAAGCTCACTAGGAGAGGAACCAGGAAGCTCAACATACTGCTGTCTACCAGATGAATATGATTGGAAAAAGGAAAGTACTTTTCCACCTATACCCAAATCGCGTAAGGTTTGGATGAGGATTGAGTGATTGACGTATCGAAAGCAGCTGAGAAGTCAAGCTGAATCAAAACCGCATACTGACCAGAAAGTGCGGCTTTCAGAACAGAGTTGTAAACATCGTTTTAGTTTTATTTGAGTTATAGTTTTAGTCCAGTTGTGTACGCGCTGGATATTATTGTGCAATGAAATCGGTGAATACACACAAAATGAGATGGAAAAAACTCATACACTGACACGCATACACACGCACACACACACACTGACACTGACAACCTCATATACTTACATACACACACACTGACTGACACTGACAAACTCATATACTTACATGGACACACATATACTGAAACACACACAGCACAAGCCTGATGACTTCCACACATTACGATAACTATGAAAACATTATTTTCTCAGCATTTCCGTGATGAAAACAAACACATATAAACAAAACATAAAAATTAAACATTAAAAGGCATAGCATACAGTTATACATTATATTACACACAAACACAATGGGTTTAATATATAGTTGGAAGAGCAGAATTCACGCATTGTAATATAAACAAGCATGATATGAAACCAAACACATAATACGCAGCAAACACGCACACAATACGCAGTTGATTGTAGCAAAATGATGTCACATTAATGTTCCACTCGTCTGCTAATATTTATTAGTTCTTCAATTGTGTCATTAACACATCAAATTCTTTAATTGTGCCATTAACACCTCGAAAAACCAACATGCTTGCATGTGTGTGTGAGCGTGTATGAGCGTGTGACTGTGCTTGCATGCGTGTATGTGAGTGTGTATGTGTGTCGTCTTTCTCTCTCGGTGAATTCCTTGCGTCTAAAAGCGCAAGTATTCTCCCTATCCTGAAAAAAACCTAACCTTGATCCAAATTGTTTGTCTAACCATCGTCCCATCTCTAGAATTCCTTGGCTATCCAAATCTCTTGAAATGGCTGCTTATGTCCAGATTTCGGACTACCTTGAGCGCCATGATATATTTCTCCCTGAACAATCAGGCTTCCGTAGCTTTCACTCAACAGAAACCTCGCTTCTCTTCCTCTATGACTCTATTCTCAAGTCTACTCTTGCTTGTAAGGATGTTCTTCTCATTCAACTGGACTTCTCTGCGGCTTTTGACACTGTTGATCATCCAATTCTACTCAATACTCTATCCAACCTAGGTATTTGTGGTGCTGCACTATCATTCTTCCGCTCTTCTTTCACGATCTCAGTTTGCTTGTACCACTGTGAGTGAGTCTTTCCCACTCTCATACGGTGTACCACAGGGGTCCATTCTAGGCCCTCTCCTCTTCAATATTTAGTTAACTTCCATAGGTGAAATCCTCCATCGTCATGATATCACTTTCCAAATCTTTGCGGATGACATCCAAATTATTCTCTCGTCTGATACTATTTCCCAATCTTCTGTTTCTTCTCTCTTGGATGACATTGAAACCTGGTCTTTTTCCCACCATCTCAAGCTCAATCCTGATGAGACTAAATATATCCTTTTTCGATCTTCTAGAAGTTTAAGTTCTCTATCTGGTCCTCTCTCTAAATCTGTTCGTAGCTTAGGTGTTTAACTAAATGATTCTCTTTCTTTTGAACTATACATCTCTGATATCATTAGGGTATGTAACTTTCACATTAGGCGAATCTATTCTATCCGTAGATATTTAACTGTCTCTGCTGCTTTCAAACTAGCTAATTCTTTCATTCTCAGTAGGGTACAATACTGTTGCTCGCTCTTTCTTTCTCCGAACCAGCGCCAGCTACGCAAACTCCAATCTGTTATTAGTAGGGCTGTCAAAAGTTAATAAAGTTACTTTTTCACCTAAAGGTCACTTTTTCATAAGCTACCTAAAACTGCATGAAAAAGTTGTGTACGATAATTATTAAAAAAGTTATTAGGTTACCAAAAGTTACTTTTTCATCGTTAGGTTACTTTTTTGCTTTTAAGGTTACTTTTTTATCGTCAGGTTACCTTTTGTTATTTTTCTTGTTATTAGGTAAGTTAACCACGAAGTTTGGTGACTTTTTGCAGATAAGAGGCACAAATACGGTATATATGAGGATAAAATAGGAAAAGAGATGGAATATTAGGTCTGAAGATCAAGAAATGTCAACATTTCTGCTGTTAGGATTTAGCAATTGATATTCATCTTGATATCCGTGCTACTTGATATTTATACGTTTTTGGGTACGCAGGAAAGTGTAATTCCAATTTAGTAAATGTCCACGAACCGGAGGGTGTCGTGAGATGTTTGGAGCGTGATATAGTACGATGTGTGAGCTCTCTGTACCAGATACTGCACTTTAGCACTTGACAGTACGTATTTACTTTAACAGGAATTTGCAAGTGATTTTCAGGTCGTGAGATAGCGCCATTATCCCACGTTTGACATATGGGAGGACGGGGGGCATTCACACATGCAGTGTTTACGCTACTGTAGTACGTGCTATTTGATAAAAAGTCCATTGAAAAAATATAAAGAACATTATTAAGACCATTACTAAAAAATATTTACATTTGCAATTAGTGTATTTCGCATTTGTATGAGCTTTCCACTTAAAATTATATTTTGATGGTCATGCTCCTTTTTTCGATGTTAGCTAAATTATGTTAAGTCACTTTTGGTTGTTTGTCGTAAAAATGGTACCAGATCGGAGAGGGGATGGGAAAATAGTACCAACTCGGAAAGATGATAGAAAAGAAGGACTAGTGTATTTTCTTCCTTCAGAACTGCAAACAGAAATTGACCTTTTTTGAAGGAGGTAATTTTTAGGTTACCTTTTTATTGGTTATTAGGTTACTTTATATGTTCATAAACAAACATCAAACAAACCGTGTATTCCATATAGCGCACTAATCAGCAAAGGCGTGATAAACATGTGATAAAACGATACAAAAGTGATAATAACTTTAAAACTCAGGTTATTTTTAGGTTACTTTTTCTCGAAAATAAAGTTACTTTTTTCTGATTTTTAGGTTACTTTTTTGACAGCCCTAGTTATTAGTAAAGCTTGTCGTCTAATCTACAATATCCCTGCTGGCTCTCATGTCTCTCCCTATCTAAAAAAATTGGGATTTCTTCCTATTAAGGCGCTTATTGACTACCGCATCTGTTTGATCATCCATTCCAGTCTTATTCTCCGTAAGCCCTCGTACTTATTTGAACTTCTATCCTTCAAGAAATCTGCTCGTTCACTGAGGTCAACTGATGATTCTCGTCTCTTACTGGAACCTGCTTTTCCTTCTAGACATACTCACTATAATCGTTGTCTCTCTATCTTAGGGCCCCGTATTTACAACAAGCTCTCCCCAACACTACGTTCTATCAATCCTATCCCTGTTTTCAAAAAACACCTGAAGAAATTCTTCATGGTGAAATCGTATTATACTCTAGAGAACATTGTCTATATTAGTGATGATTATAAGGTGTACATTTTCTCTCTTCTTTCTTTATCTTTCCTTTTCTGTGTGTGTGTGGCTGTGTGTGGCTGTGTGTGTGTGTGTGTGTGTGTGTGTGTGTGTGTGTGTGTGTGTGTGTGTGTGTGTGTGTGTGTGTGTGTGTGTGTGTTTGTATGTGTGTGTTTGTATGTGTGTGTTTGTATGTGTGTGTTTGTATGTGTGTGTTTGTATGTGTGTGTTTGTATGTGTGTGTTTGTATGTGTGTGTTTGCATGTGTGTGTTTGCATGTGTGTGTTTGTATGTGTGTGTTTGTATGTGTGTGTTTGTATGTGTGTGTTTGTATGTGTGTGTTTGTATGTGTGTGTTTGTATGTGTGTGTGTTTGTATGTGTGTGTTTGTATGTGTGTGTTTGTATGTGTGTGTTTGTATATGTGTGTTTGTATATGTGTGTTTGTATATGTGTGTTTGTATGTGTGTGTTTGTATGTGTGTGTTTGTATGTGTGTGTTTGTATGTGTGTGTTTGTATGTGTGTGTTTGTATGTGTGTGTTTGTATGTGTGTGTTTGTATGTGTGTGTTTGTATGTGTGTGTTTGTGTTTGTGTTTGTGTTTGTGTGTGTGTGTGTGTGTGTGTGTGTGTTTTTCCTTGTCAGATTCTTCTGTTCTGATTAAAAATCTTACTGTTTTTCCTATTGATTCCTCCATATCTGACCATTCATTAATAGAATTTTCTGCTTCCCTCCCTATCACTTGCAAATCTCCTAAAATTATTAGTTTCTCGGATTATCGTAATGCTGATTTAGATTCTCTTTATATCAATATGTACTTGTGTTTTGCTACTGAATGTTTCGTTCATATACCGCCTGCTTCTCTCTTAGTGTATTTCAACACATCCCTTGATTCTCTTAAGTCCACCTTTATTCCTGTTAAAGTCTTCCGCTCCACTAATACTCGCTGTCCTTGGTTTAACTCTGATATTAAAAACTCTAAAATCTCCCTTCGTCGTCTTGAGCGTCAATGGCGTCGTCTCAAGACTGACTCTTCTTGGCAAACTTTCTGTTCTGCTCGTCGGCATCATCATCTTCTCTGTGATTCCGCAAAAAAATCTTACTATAATTCTAAAATCTCTTCATGTCTCCATTCTAAGAAACTTTGGAAGCTTTTTAACAGTCTTTTAGGTAATTCCCGTAGTCTCATCCTTCCTGATTTGGCATCTAACCAATTACCTTCTTTATTCATGAATTTTTTTCAGTCCAAAATCGATAAGATTCGTTGCTTGTTCCCTTCTGTTCTGACATTGTCCTCTCCGTGCTCAACCTCATCTGTTTTTCACTCTTTTGCTTTAGTAACCATCTCTGACTGTAGAGCTATTTTAAGGCATGTTAAAATTCATTCTTCATCTCTCGACCCCATTGATCTTTCCAGGATTCCTCACTCTATTGAGCTACTTCTTCCTTTCTTATCTAACTTCATCAATGCTTCTTTCACTCATGGGCAATTTCTGGCATGTAAAACTGCCAGTATTCTCCCTATACTTAAGAAATCTGATCTGGACGCTAACACGCTTTCTAACTATAGACCTATCTCTAGAATTCCTTGGCTGTCTAAAGTTCTTGAAATGGCTGCCTATATACAGCTATCTGACTACCTTGAGTCTGACAATTTGTTTCTTCCTGAGCAGTCTGGCTTCCGTCACTATCACTCTACAGAAACTTCTCTAATATATCTCTATGATTCTATTCTCAAATCTACTCTCTCTGGCAAGGATGTTCTACTTATACAACTAGACTTTTCTGCTGCTTTTGACACTGTTAATCATCTGCTTCTTATTGATACTCTGTTAGACTTAGGCATTAGCGACACAGCTCTTTCTTTCTTTCGCTCTTATCTTTCTGATAGATCTCAATACGTATCTACCTCTGCTGATTCTTGTAGTGAGGCTTTCCCACTAACTTGCGGTGTCCCTCAAGGCTCTGTCTTAGGCCCTCTCCTCTTCAATATCTATCTAACCTCTGTAGGGAAAGTACTTCGACGTCACGATGTGTCATTTCAAATATTCGCTGATGACATTCAAATCCTTCTCTCGTCCGTGTCTATTTCTCGCTCTTCAGTCAGTTCTATTCTATCTGATATTGAAAGTTGGGCGTTCACTCGTCATCTCAAACTTAATCCTGATAAGACTAAGTATATTCTCTTTCCATCTTCTAATAGTACTACTTCTCTTAGTATACCGCTATCCTGCTCTGTACGTAGTCTTGGTATCATTTTTGATAGCTCTCTTTCTTTTGATCCACACATCTCTGACATTATTAGGTGCTGTAACTTTCAGCTCAGGCGTATCTATTCCATTCGTAGATATATAACTATTTCTGCTGCTTTCAAGTTAGCTAACTCATTCATCTTTAGCA